>BLKR01001944.1:0-235495 GCA_011170035.1 Teleogryllus occipitalis
TATGGCGCCAAAGATATTAAACAGTAGTGATATTTTGCATAAGCACACCAAAACTGTTATCAAAGAAAAAAATAAATCCTGTTTACAAGATTATTTGTTGAAACTAGCAGATTAGCTATTATAGCTATCAGCTCTGGCGTGATCACAGTCGACACTTCAAGAACACGTTAAAACAAGCGTTATGTAATGTAAAATGAAACGATGATTCCAGTCAATTAAATTAATATTTATTTGAAAGACGTTTCGACCTACATTGTGAGATCCTCTTCAGTTTCTGAAAAGTAAATTTATCAACCAATAAATTATTGATAATCTGTTACATAATGTGTTAAAAACTTATTGATAGTTACAAACGGTGAGATAGAGACGTGTTATCTGTAGAATTGTGAGGTTAGGTGTACATATTGATACGGAAAATAAATAATCAGGAATTTATTATAGAGGGCACTGGTATAATAATGGCAGTGTTATAATAGTGTTATATTGGTAGTACTATTATAGTGGTATAATATTGTTAACTATTATAGTAAGTTCCTAGTTATTTATTTTCCATATCAACATGTACATCTAACCTCACAATTCTACTGGTAACACGTCTCTGTCTCATCGTTTATATTATAACTATTAATAGTTTTGCAACATATGATGTAATAGATTGTCAATAATTTATTGGTTGGTAAATTGACTTTTCAGAAACTGAAGATCTCACAATGTAGGTTGAAACTCCTGTCAAATATATATTAATTAAATTGAATGGAGTCATCGTTTAATTTTAATGTGTGGTTTATCCAGTGATCTCTTATGTGTTATGCAATGTGTTTGTTGGGACAGAACGGTGAGTCGATGACCGTTCGTCTCTCGTTGTTCGTTGGCACCTTCGATCTTGAGAGCAGCTGCATCCATGTCACGTCCGGATGTTGAACACAGGGCTTGTTTGCGTCGGCGCTTCCCGAGCGCTGGAGGTACTTGAACCGGAGTTCATGTACCCCTCGAGACCCGACGTGTTTAGACTTTCCGGGGTAATGCCGCCTTGCGTTGTGCATGTTTTAAAGTGTACTGGTAGTTTAGATCACTTCCGATATACTTTGCTTTATTATTTACCAACATACGAACACTCTCAAACATCAGTGTTCTTTCTAAAGAAAGGATTATCAATACTATAAACGCTACCGATTCTGAGACATTTAGTTCGAAACGTGTTCGAATTTGAAGGTTTAATCTGGAAATTAGTAAATGTAGCGGAACAAATTTAAAGAAAACAATTGTCATTGGAATATCCTCAGAAGCTTTTGAATTGAATGTACAAATTTCACTTGATACATAAATAATCCTTTTAATAATCGATTCGTTAGATGGATGTTCATTTTACTTCTTTAGTGTTTAATAATTTAATGAAATACGGAAGATGTTGAAAGGACAACTTTTAAACATGTTGAATGAAAGAAAATTCATATTTTTTACCGTTATTTTTCCCTCTATTGAATAGCTTCGTTCTCAGATAAAACAGGCAGATTTGTTTCATCTCTCAATTTTGGATATTTTTACGGAGAAGTAAACACACCCTACGCTTGCGTTGCATAGCATGCAAAAGCACGTTGTAGGAGGATTATAATTTTTCCCATTAAAACTTTTTAAAGTTAGCTCACTGCGTCTTAACTTCAGAGCAATATTTAAGGAAAGCTAAATAAGTTTTGTTGTCCATAAGTACTCCTCTTTCGCAGTTGAAAAATAAACTTTGGAGTGGTCTTGCGTCATTAAGAAATGTATGTATTGGTACAGAAATGTATGTATTCGTATATAATTCTTGTAAAGAACAAACTTTTAAAACTAGTTTGTGTTGACTGCACTATTATCTAATTAAATTTTGGGATAAGTACAGTTATTTTGAAAAGTTAAGACACTTATAAAAATCTTTAAATATATTAATCTATTTATTTCAGGTATCTTAGGAGATTTCTTTTGTGAAAGGTGTTAAATATTTTGTACATTGTACTCAATTTCACATACAATTTTTCTGGTTGCGAAAAGACAAGCTTTGAAGAATTCTTCACTTCCTCCAGATATTATCATACTTGAATAGTAAGACTTGAATTTTGTCAGAAAGATTGCTTTGATCAAGGAAAACATCCAGATAAAAGTTAAATTTCTATAATTTACGACTGAATGAGAAATCATATTAACCCAATTATTTTGCTACCACAACATATTGATTTTCCTTTTCTGTTTACTTTCACTTTTTGTCACGACGATTAATGTTTATAATTGATGAATTTACAATTGATAGAGAATCGTCCCTTTTGTTCTTCGCTACAAGTTTGAATGTGTTGGATGTGTTCTGTAAGTTCCTTGGATACGAGGTGAGGAAGAAACTGAAGGTTGTTGATTTGATTGTCTTAATTCCCTTGAGCTGGAGATCGGTCATTGTATGCGGTAGGTATATAAATATTGCATATTGATCTGAAACAAATGATGCGCCCTCAATAGACGAATGCTTCCCTCATTGAAGTGTGAAGTAGAATAAGTGAGAAATTTTAAAATTAATACAGCGCAAGCAAATGCCAGAGATTCTTCTGCAATAGAATTTAAATATAATTTCACTCCTAAAATATTAATTTATTTTTATTTAGAAAATTGATTGGAAACTACTTCCGGGTACGCAATTTTCGCCTACAGATAGCGTTGAAACAGTATGCAATGTTTCTATCGTTGGACTAATTATTATTATTATTATTATTATTATTGTTGTTGTTGTTGTTGTTGTTGTTGTTGTTGTTGTTGTTCACGTTCAACTGAAGTTCTGGAGTTTTGTTCTCACGTTTAATGTCATGTTAGAAGAAAATGCATCCTCTTTTACTGTACAAATGAAACTCTTTATTCAGGAAGATTTACTCTCACAAGCTTCTTGAACGAAGCGAATTCTGTTTAAAAGCTTCTTTTGACAAAATTGTGGTCTCTTGTGAGTTCAACTTACGCTCTTTACAATGTACAATTGCGTTTCTTTTAAAGAATCTTTGAAGAGAATAGTGATGGAGAGAGAGAAGGAAGTAGAGTTAACAGAGGCTTTCAGTCAGAAAACTGTATACAGATTCCAATCGTTTAAATGACGTGGACTTTTTGCTTAGTGATTTAGCAGCAATATAAAAGCAGTCAGAGCGCCTTTAATTTTATTATTATGTGAAAAGTAGATTTGTAAAAGACAAAGTTCTAAAAATGTTTTTCATTGAAACGAGATTCTTTTTTTAGTAGCTTCTCTGAGAAGAAACAATAGGAGTGCTTACCCTGTTACATCCCGTAGGCTATTCTTACTATTCACTGCTCGGAAGACTATTAGCGGTGTAAGCGAATCAGAGCGTAAATGATCAGTTGAATGGACTACAACATTTTTCCATTGAAAAATGGCTTTTATCAATTTCTTTTCAAAGCTGCGACAAGTTAAGCGTAAATATGATGGACCATTGCGCTACATCCAACATCTATCGACCACTAAATTTGGATCGATTTGCGGGTTTGCTTTTATCTCGGCCACCCGAAAAAGAACGTAAGCGTTATCCGAATGAACGAGGAATGCATGTCGTAATGAATTGAGTGATCGTATGCAAGTCGAGCCTGGTACGCAGGTGACATTTTTAGTTGGTTTTGCAGAAAAAATAATGGCAAGTACAAAGAAGCCTGAAAATGATCGTTCGTTTTTATCTCCTGGATCAAGGGTGTCAAACTCAGTTCAGGGAAGGGCGGTATTTCTGCAACTGGAAACTTAAGACCTACATAAATTGTTACTATGTTATCAAACTTGAAACTATGTTATCAAGCTTTCTTAATTAAGCAAATTTTCAAATTCAAGTTTATTTTGGATAATTCATTTAAGAGCCAACAAATTAACAAGAAAAGGTTTTACAATCCTAGAGACTACAATGAACTACACATCGCAAATACGATGTTTTGATGATTTTCGGTGATATAAAATGGAACTGTAATTATTGTGAACTAATGTCGTAACTAACTACGACATTAGTTGACAATAGTACTGATTGACTATTCAGAAATATTATAGAAAGGAAGATTTACACGATACAGAATTAACTCAGATTCCAACAGGAAAAATATTATTTAAAAAAATTCCTTATACTATCCATATGAATCGTCACCCAATGAAATTGGGTGGATCTACTGGTTGGATCAATGAAATAAAACTGTGTTTGAAAATCAGTTAAATTTATAATACCGATCTAGATACACAATTTCCGTTGGGCGGAGGGCGAAAATACATTGCGTTCAGGACTCGTGAAAGTTCTGAAGATGCGACGAGATGTTTGTTTCTATGTATTTGAAATAATTCAATTCAATTATTCCTTATTTTACGTGGCGAGACTTGGGCCGTCCTGTCTGCTCTTCCGCTTGACCCAAATTTTACTACTCCCCTTTCACTATCTATCAGTGAAAGAACACCACTTGGGCGGCGAAATAGGCGTATAGAATTTAATTCAGGCTTATTTCACTTTAGGCTTGAGACCCTTTTACATGCAGTCAATCCCTAACATGGCACAGCCGGCTTTACTTACCCCCGAAAGGAAAGGGTACGAATGATTTTTCGCGCATAAAATCCTCGCCTTTGATCATATTTGAACCAGTGAACTTGGGTATACACCCTAACTGTTACACCACCAAAGCTGCACAAACACCACCCTAGCTGCAGAAGTTATAACTTCTTTGAAATAATTCTGACTAATTTTTCTGCAGAAAACATTCTAATGTTCGTGCGCAGCTATTTTTCACTATTATTTACGTTGTTGAAGTTAACTAGCTACTGTAAGTATATTGTACGACCCTCGGTCCAACTGCTCGGTGCTCGACGGCCTAAGGAATTGCATTTTTCTTTCCTCTGTACGTAGTGAATTACTTTCTTGTATGCGTATTACAGTCATTTTGGGGATTCTTGATAACAAAAGAGTAGTTTTCCTCGAAACGCCTGTCTTCGAACTTATTTACTCAATCAGTACACAGGACTTCCTTCAAAATCCATATTTCTAGATAAATATACATGGTGTCGTGGTCCCTCGAATTTGAAACGAATCAGCCAACTTTTGGAGTGCATCCTCTAAGACATGTCGAAACTTCCTAACAAATGACCCACATTTTTTTACATTATTTGCGTGAACAGCGCTAAGAAGTTTTTAAATATGCTCCAGGTCGGATGTTTAGTAAAACGTTTGAATTTTCAAAACTTGCCAAAATTTAAATTTGGACTTCTTCCTGCAATTATTTTTATTTCTCAATGAAATCTGTTATTCAAAATTAGATCTTTCACTAACTGCACAATTGTGTTATTAAAATGAGGTATTTTACCATAATTTTGAGTGAAACATGGCCATTTAAGAAAAAATAGAAAAAAGGTTTTATAAACAACGGTTTAAAAGCTATTTCTTGAAATCTTTTGTTCGATTAGACATACGTAGAAAACATACTTAATAATGTGGCATAAGAACAATATTTATTGAAGACTGAAATTTTGAAAATCACAAAAAAAGCTCAAATTTCTTTATGGTGCGCCAGAAGCAATTAAATTAACTAGCACAGGTGGTGTAACATATAGAAGGTAACGTGATCCAATCCGGAATAATTTTTTACCATTTCGAAATACTTTGAATTAGTAATATAATATAACGAGATAGCGCTGTTGCAAATAATATGAGAAATTACGTGCTGTTGTAGCACCACTCGTTTTTGATAAATTTCAGTAATTTCCACAAAACTATTGTTGCTAAACTATTATTTTTATTTTTTAATTGCATGAAATATCATACTAGTTTCATTGTGTTTAATAAAATCTTGCCACCCTGAAACTCGGACACTTATACGTATCTTTGAGACAGTAGTTGGCGCCTCTCGCCTCTCGTTTAAATCACTCACTGTGTGAGTTATTCGTCACATTTTCCAACAGCCGCTCGTTCAGGAAAAGGATGTTCACAGGTGCCAATCGGGTGCGCAGGCGAGGACGCATCGCGATTAGGCGGTGCGCATCCGTCCGATCGTGAAGAGTAGGTTTCCGCCGTTATCGGCAGCTGAGCGTCGCGTCCACCCACCACGCCACCCACTCGCCCCGACACGCTTCCATTCCCCGCTTCCACTTCGCCTCGCCCCGCTCCTCTCCCCGTCGCCCCGCACCCAGCCTGCCCGCCCGCTTGCGCTCCTGTCCGCCCCGTGCGCTCCCGTCCGTCCCCGTCCGCTACCGTCCGCTCCCGTCCGTCCCCGTCCGTCCCCGTCCGTCCCCGTCCGTCCCCGTCCGTCCCCGTCCGTCCCCGTCCGTCTACCCCTGTCCGTCTACCCCTGTCCGTCTACCCCTGTCCGTCTACCCCTGTCCGTCTACCCCTGTCCGTCTACCCCTGTCCGTCTACCCCTGCCCGTCTACCCCTGCCCGTCTACCCCTGCCCGTCTACCCCTGCCCGTCTACCCCTTCCTTCCGCCGCCCGATCCGTCCCCGCCTGCTCGCCCTCATACCCACCCAGCCACTCCCGCCCGCCGATGCAGTGGTGCGCACGACAGCGTTCCTCCACCCGGCGCGTGTGGCGCTATCTGGCGCTCGCAACGAGTGAATTATCCGGGCGACGCGGCGCGGCGCCGGTGTTGCCGCTCAAACGCGGAAAAAATTCACTTGGTGTGTTTCCGTCGAACACATGGAAATCTGTATTAATGACCGGGGCTTCATATTTATTGGCGCGTCGGATCCTGGAATACGAGCGATTCGTCGCGTGCAATCACGTTGAAATCTCGCGCTGGGGCGTCATGCGTGCGGAGATAGGAGGAGTAGATAGAGAGGGGTTGTTGCGTTAAGCGATGTGGTCGGCGGTGCGGGAAGTTATAAAACTTTAGTGTGTCTCCTGTGGGATTTCCCGATCATAGTCTGTTTAATATTTGAAAGAATGAATTAACAGGTTAAAGCCTGAAAACTTCAAAAAAGTTAGTTGTAAAGCTTTAAAAACAAATTTACTTTCTCTACAACAAAAAATAAATTTGTTGGTGGTATCAAACATCTGAAAGATATATTGTTGCTGAATTATATTCTCTTTTGATTTGTAAAATTGAATTAGCATTTTAATAAAATAATTTGATCTAATTCAATATTGAGAGAATTTTAAACCCTTGAAATTAAAAGATGTAAATGTATACCAAATTACAATATCTGTCAACTTATTTAATCGAGATTGATTTTTATGAGAACTATATTATTTTATTCGCTTTTAGTAATAGTGCCTGCATTCAAGCAAGTCACTTAAAAAACGGTTACTATACAGGCAAAGTCGGAAGAGTAGCTTTAACATGAAAGCTGTGAGGATATGAGGACAACGTAGTGGCGTAATAAGGAGAGAGCTATTAAGAGAAGCAAGGCCCAGGAGGAAACTGGGTCAACAGCAGGACTGGAAGTCCAGCACATACGAGGCCGTGATGACGCAATTCAAGAGTGGAAGCCGAAGGGTGGTTGAAAGGCGAGGTGTAACGACCGGAGGTAGAAGTTGCAATGGCAATTGGGGACACCTCTCGTAATTACAAGTTTAATTTTACTTCGGAATTTAAAAAGCCAATAGTGACCGAGAACGAGAAGTTCCAATTAATATTTACACTCGAAATTAATATTAGTGGAACGAACATTTTTTGGGAAGTATTCCGTTGGGGCGACGAGAACAGAAACCTGCGGCCGCGGTCCGCGAGCGGGGTGGCGTAGCGGCGAGGTGGGCGAGGAGAGGGCGGGGCCCGATGCCGAACGCAACTAAATGGAGCGCGCCGCCGCAGATTCATTAGTCGGGCCAAAAAAGGTGAGCTTCCATCAAAATCTCGCAAAAGCATGAAACATTGGCTGTTAATTAATGCGGCGCGGAGGAGACCTTTGCATACTAAGCCTTGGCGCGTAAAATGCGCGGGTGCGCGGGTGGGCAAGCACCGGTCGGGAAACCTAATAGGTGTCGACGCATTAATTATTCCGATTGCCGCGCGTGCGCAGAGTGGGGGAAGGGGGCGTGGTCGGGCGCGAGGTGGGGAGGAGGGGTAGTGGAGGTGGAGGGGTGGAAGTGGTGGGTGAGGGTGGATGAGGCGGACGGGGGAGGACGAGGAGGACGCGGGCGGACGGGCTGGGGGCGGTGGCGGTCTCCGGGCGCGAGGCGTGAAATGAACAGTACCCACGGGCGTGTGAAGTCGAACGAAACAAACCGATTCTTCAGAGGTAATGTAGACACTTCATTTTCTGCTCAGAAAATTACAAAACAGCGGTCTATTTTCCGTTCGTTTCTACGCCAGCTTTCGTGTATATTGTAAATCATGTTGAAGTAAATTCTCGTTATTTAAGTGCGTCAACTACCTTGAATGCGTATCCCATGTCATTGCTTTGGTTATTTTTATATTATTGGCCAGTTTAAGTCAATGAATGAATTAAACCCAAAACTCTTTTTAAAATCTTAAAACGTGGACATCACGCATTTTAGAATTCATTCAGAGTGAATGTTAAAGTCAAGGCCACGTTATTATCATAAGGTATTTGCAATAAGTTTTATTGATCCTTAGGACTACATCTTATTTAAAAATTGTATTGGGGACTTGAGTTAGGATTAGGTTTTATATACTTATTTCAGTAACCGGCAGCCTTAGGCAAAACAAATGCCTGTACAGGATCGTTGATCAGGAGGTCCTGAAGTTCAAATTATGTCGTTGGGGGATTTTCGAAACTAGTTTCAGAGCTAGATCGAATTTAATCCCCGTCTGGAGAAGAATTCAAAGGCAGCTGCTCTGCTTGGTAGTTTTTCCCTCTTTTCTCCATTCAATACCATGCAAATGTCGGACAGCACCTCGACAAACGGACCAAGGACCGCGGGAGATATTTACTTCCTGATCCGTGCCCCTCCTATTCCCTTATATCCTCTCCCGTATACACAGACCTAAACACTGACATGTCAATGGCCCACGTGTCGGGAGACCAGACTGGAGCTTAGAGCATGTGGCAGTTGGAGTTGTGCCTTGCTGGGAGGGGGGCAGCTGGTGTGGAAAAACCCGCACCTCGACTAGTAGGTCATTGCTGGTTATCATTATGCAGTGGGGAAGGAAAACAGTCACCTTCTGGGTTATAACGTGTACCACACTTACGGAAGGAATTATCAGGTAATTGACGCGCCCTAAAGCAATATTCTCTCACCCATTTATTTCAGTAAAATTTGAATAGATGTACAACATAATATAGTTCATATCTATCACAAAATTTGAGCATAATGAATGGTATTCAGTTGGCAATGTCACGTTGTAAGTGGTTTTTTGTTGCGATAATATTCCAAGACTACGTTAAAGTACATTATATTGCTCATTGAATAAAAATTATGTGTCCGAGACAACAAAATCGTTATCGTATTGTTCATCTAGGAAGAATTAATTTTTCATACATATTTAATTTCATGTATGAATTTTATATCGAATATTTTAACAATTTTTTATTAGGATAACGACATCGCTGAATTTCAGACCCAATGTTCTTGGAAAACGAAGATTTACAAAATACCTCTTTTGACTATACCTTTAAAAGGGAAAATAAACAGTTGATACCTTTCTTATAGAAAAAATAATTGTGGAATGTAATTCTTTCGAGGGTGTCTAATTATAACTGCAAAGAACTTATCCAGCGAGCAACAAATGAAAGGATAATGACTCTTATACCTTTTTAAGGGATCTAATAACTTACATTAACGCCTAATTAATTAAAATTACATTAGTACAAATCGATGTAAATATCAATAAATGATGCTAACGGAATTCTACAGAATCATACGTAATGAACACGGAGGTACTCCACGATCATGACATTCGTTCTATGCAGAAAGCCAGCACTTCAATTAAGGCCAAGTTTCCGGCGGGTGGACTAGTAATTAGTCGATGGAGAGTACTTTGGACCGTGTACTCTACTGGGCCCTTAATGACTACAGGATAAAATTCCCCAATCCGCATGACGGAACGTGTAGGTCCTGATTCTAATTTAGATGCAGTGCAAATGTATTTTTTAAAAACCTCCCCATCGTTTACTGATTTGTTCTCCTGTTTGTGCTTACAGATAGCTGAGGTTACTTGTACGTGGTGAAACAGCTCAAATGAATGTTAGCAACAACTCCAGACAAAGACCTTTGCTAAACCTGTTTATTAACAATATTTTCGTATCTTTATTAAGCAAACAGAGGATGTAATATTTAGGTGTTAAAATACATAAAAGCGCAAGTGATGAGAAGATATTAGACATAAAATAAATTAAAGAAGATATTCAATTTCAATGTTGAACAAGTTATTATAGCATAAACACGTTATCAAGAATATATCATGAATGCAAAAATGAAAATTTTACAATTATACAGAGAGTGGTTACATATGGTGCAGAAGTTTGGACATTGAACAATAATTAGCAAAATAAATTATTAGTATTAGAAATGGATATTTTGAGATCAGTAAGATATTCAAAGTTAGACAAAATTAGGAACACAGTAATTAATAAGAAAATAAGATCCATTAGATTGCATTAAAATAAAAAAAACACTGGATTGGTATGGCTATTTAAAAATAATGGAGGAATGTAGGTTTAGGTGTGAGTCATCTCTGCCTGTAGCCGATACATATATTTCGTATGTGTCCTATGCATAAATATAAACACGTTTTCAAGCACACGTTAGTTGGAACATTTACCTTTCGAACGAAATGCCCTGTATCTTTGAGCATTGATTTTGTCACAATGCACCTTTCTACCGTCTCTTCACTTTAAGTGGAGTCTGAGTTTATATAAAAAATAAATAAAAACTCACGCAGATGGCGTTGCGGTCGCACTGTCCGGCGTGTACCACTTGTAATGGGGCAGGGGGGGGCATCGCTGTGTTGGGGATTCGATAGCGAGTGTCCTATCGAACACGTTATGAATTTCGTGTTTTCTATCAAATGCCGGCCTAATACTGGAAATGAACGTTATTAAGCGGGCGGATGTGTTTGGATAATCGGTTTCCGATGGCGTTGCCGGTGTAATGCGGCGAAATGGCAACGGTGTAGGCGGTGGCGGTGGCGGCGGCGGCGGCGGCGGCGGTGGCGTTGGGGTCTGGGGCGGGGACGTTGACGTGGGAGCGGGGTGGTGACGACACGGCGTTAGGAAAGCCGTCGTGTATTGTGGGTCATTAGTCACGGTGCACAGCGTAGCCAATGGGACAGTCTATCTGCGTAGGCGTAGTGCATTGTGACGAGACGGAAGGGCTGTTGATGGCGTGGTATATTGTATCTTATTTATCTTCACCGAGTGTTGAGAGATGAACGGCACTTACTTTCTTCGTTTTCCTTTCCGATCAATATATTTTTTTCAAATTAATGAAAGTTGATGGCACTGTGTTTTTACTAGTTACAGGAACTAAATATGTGTTATACGTATTTTATATGAAAGACATGGCAAACGGGAGTGATATGGATTGTTTTTCATAATTTGCAAGTAGTGATTGCACTCGATTTGAAGAGAAAGGATTTTCCCATCCGGTTTCATAACTTTTTCTCAATTTCACCTTTTTCTTTCTTACTCTCTCCTGCAGCCCGTGACTGAACACATCAACTTCCATACATTGACATCTTTTTATTTATTTTAACTTTTAGTCGGAATTATTCATATAAATATATTATCAATAAAATTATTCATTATAAAATTTAATATTTTGTAGACCCTTTCTTTTAATTTTGTGTCTCCATTTCAATGGTATTGTTAGGCGTCTTAAGATTTTAAAATGTTGTTGAAGTGTTTAATAAGTGAACTTTTGCATCTTTGGAAATACGAATAAAAATGTTTTTATTTTGATACGAACACTAATGAATAAATCCAAGAGTCCTTGTGTGTCTCATTTTTCCTTTTAAAAAATATTTGCTTTGAGGTTTACGTATAATGATTAGAACGTTTTTCCCGTAATTGTATACTATTCCAGTTCTCTGCCTTTAAGGTCGTAAGAAACTCTCCTATTAGTGAACATGGCCATATGCGTGCAGCGGAGTCAGCTCCGGGCTGCGCGGCGGGCCCCGTGCGCTGTGACCGGATCGCTAATGAGATGAAGGGAGGGGGCGGGGCCTGCGGAGGGGCTCATGTTCAAATTAAATCCTTTCAGTAGATCCGCTCTTTGGCGCGCCCACGCGTTGTTTCGAAAATAGGAGCGAGATGTTTGTGTACATAAATGAATTCCTCGTTGCTCTGTAATTAAAATCGGTGACACCCATTTTCACGCGCGCCGGCGACAGCGATCGAACGGCGTGTAATCCCGACTGCCTCCCCCCTCTCACCTCCGTGCCACGCCCCTAACCACTACGCCCATGCTTTTGTTCGGCATGCGCCGCGTTTACTCGCCCTCCCCATTTTCCTTACAAGGTTTTATAATCGTCGCGTTACTTTTTATCTTGAATCTAATACATTCGACCGGTTCCGTTAGCGTATGTGGTTGCAAGTCCGAATCTGAAGCTTCATAGACGCGGGGGCCCTACGTTAGATTCCTACCGGGATAGGATTTATGACATCAGCTAAATATCTGGCTCGAAGCCTATCGCTTTTCGAAGTAGAATTATAAAAGCCGGTTGTTCCGATCGATGTTTTTGGTTAGTTTCCCCCAATCGACTGCACGCAGATAACGGAGTTTTTCCGCAAAGGACTACAAATCGCGCGCGAGTCTTCCTACCTCGTCCTGCACGGACTTCCGTCATAAACATGGAGCGATGGACTGCCCCCATTATCTTTTGGCAAATCCTCATTAATCTAGAAAATCTCCGACAAACGTCAAAGATGTCGTAGGTAGGCATAAGCGTAAAGATACGAGTGTATCGGAGCTCTCTAATTTACAACTGTAAGCGGTCTGTTGCCAATCCTTTATCAACCCATTGTAGTCTTTGTATCCTTTTGTCTTCTGATAATTTTATTACGTTTTCACTCACAGTCATTGACAAGTACTTTTAGCAATTCACTTCCATTCAATCATTTCGTTTTCTAATTGCATTTCCTACGTTAGATTTTATTCCTCTGCAAACCCTTTAATCTATAGCTAGTAGTACATTGTAGACAAGTGACTAACGTTTTCTTAAATTAATTGCTTTCAGATTTTCATACCACAGTTGTGTAAATGTTTGAAAACACTCGAATTTTTGATAGAGTTGTATTTCTTGTGAACGATTATTTTGTAAAGTTCTCCGTAAGCTCTTTTTTACTTCAAATTAAAGAAAGGTGATCGCAAAATATTATCTTTTCCCATAAAAGTATTTTACTGACGCTAATGAATTATTTTTCGTAATATCTTAACAGCGCAGTTATGGCAACAAAAGAGCTCATTCAAAGAGAATAAATTTTTCAAGAAAATTGCGGGAAATCATTGATGGTAATGGAAACACATTAATTTACACGCAGGGGCGCTGTCAGATATTTCCAAATAACGTAAAAAATGTTAAATCGTTTTAAAGTTAAAACAGCCATAGATAAAAAAAATGTATTATGCGGTTTTTCACGTCGTTACCTCATGTCGTTCAATTATGTCCTTTTTTTAACTGCGTTTGGCAGATTTTTAATCTGGGAAGGGAGGCTAAAGGATGGAATATAGTAATAACGCTTAACGGCAATCGTCGAAGCGGCCATTCCCTACGCTCTTTTTTTCTCCACTCGCTCTCACTCGCTCTCTTTTTCCCCTGCACTCTTCCCGCCGCGTCACGGTCTCACCGACGTTATTCGAGAAATGAAATCATAAAAACCGGGCGGTGTTGCGCACACCAGGAATTTCGGGAAGGCGATTTTTTCGCGGCTGTCAGCGGGGGTGGGGGGTGGGGGCTTACGGAGAAGGGACGGAGCTGGAAGGGAGGGGAACGAGGGGGAAGATGAGCCGCTGCACAGGCCGGTGCCGTGTCTCCCTGCATTATGGATTCTCGCATACGGTTTGCATGTTTTGCGCAAGATTTGCATGGCTGCCTTTGACCGCGTCCTTGAGTCTTCCTGTGGATGGCGCCTTGTGGTCGAGTGTGCAGGAGGAGGGGTGGCGGGGAGGGCGGGAGAGGAGAGGTGCAGCTTCCCATTCAAAAAAGCTAACGAGAGTTGAAAAGCGCTGCTTGTCGTGTTTACGCTCTGGGTGCTCGAAGAAACGCGTTAGTTTCGTCCCGCGGGCGTCTGAGGGCGTGACGCTTTGGGCACGAAGTGGAGCCATCCGGCGGAATATTCTTTGGATTCATTTCTTGGAAGACGGATCCTTTTAGAGGAGTTGATCTTCCGTTACTTGTGGCAGCGCGCCTTTCAGGAGGGCACAGGAGGGCTCTTTCCTTTCGGTGGAGGAGCCGCTGAATAGGCGGAGACCGCGGCGCCCTTCCGCGCCGCCACCCCTGCCACGCCCATACCCCCGCACCATTCCTAGCGACAGAGCGCGTTCCCTCCACTTTCGCTGGCCGAGGACGACGCCTTCCTCTCTGGTTACGCTCATTGTTCTCCGGCGTTCTTCGTCTTCCTTTTCTTCTCCTTCTCCATCTTTCCCACGTTGTTCTTCACTTCTTTCTTCTGTTCGACCTCTTCATCTTCTTTCGCCTTATCCAACTCATTCATCTTATTTTCTTGTTCGTCTCTTCTTCCTTCTTGTCTTCTTAATACTTAGCTTCTGGGAACGTTGGTGGTCAAATATTGGAGAACTGTTTCTAATTTTAATGACTAATTAGAAAATCCGTTCCTGCAAGGCATCTCTCCGATCATGTTCTCACACCTTTCTCTCTGGTTGCGCACATTTTCCTCTGAAGGATTCTTTATCTACCTTCTCTCTATTTCTCATTCTAAACATCATCCTTCTTCACCTTTTCCATCTCTTCCTCAGTATCTTTCTTCTTCTAGACCTCTTCAACTTCTTCCTTCTCCTCCTCCTTTTTCTCTATCTTATTTTCTTTTTCGTCTCCTCTTCCTCCTACTTCTTCTTCTCCTCTCCTTTCTTTCTTATTCCATGGCTTCTCGGAATATTGGTGACCAATAATTGGAGTACAGTTTGATTTACTGACGAATTACAAAATGAAAGATGTTACAGGTCTGTTGTAGAATGCCATATTCTCGGGGAAGTCGTCAATGCCTTATATCACGGAACTGAGGAACAAAGTGTTTGCCCCTTAACGTCTCCGCTATTTGAATGACTTCCTTGAGATTCTAGTTCAACTACGTGTTCATGGTTTTGATTTTCTATTCGCCATTTCTTGTTCATGAACTGTTTCATTTAATATTTCTACGATTTGTAATTTTATCTTTTTGTCCTCAATTTCTCCTAATTATCTCATTTTGTTCGCAAAGTTTCTTCTTAGAACTCGCTGTCTTTGTATATTTTGTTAACACCAAAGTATAATCCATTTTTATTTTTAACGATAAGTCGAAAGCACTGTTTGTATCCTAAGAGCACTAAACGTGACGTTCATATTCAGAACAGAAAACTGAGTTTTGGGGGATTATGAAAATTATGTACGGTACAATTTTATTGTTTTTATATTACTTCAAATTTTCTGGAATTGTTTCCTGCTCGAGGAATTCAATTACATTAAACGTAAAACTCATTCCTCTGTCAAAAACATTGTCAGTCAATTTTCGTCGTCTAATTTTCAAACTGCTGGCCGTTGGAACGTAACAAATAGTACCAGGACAAAGGTATGTGAGTATGCGTTGAAATTTTGAACATAATTTTGAAATAAACGTCGCACGCAATTTTTCTGTGGTATTTATTGGAGAATGTAACAACACGCAATGTGGCCACAGAGCAATATTTTGCATTCTCCACGCATAAATTACTAAGGCCACACGATAAATGTAGCTCTCGCATTCGCAAATTAGCGTTATTTCCTGTAAATGGAATCATCCAGGCCACGTTGCTATTATGCGCGGAGTACTATTGTGTTTCTGAAAGATAGCTTGGTCACCAGGGCAAGGACGGACATTACATTGATGAATTGAAAATTCGTGTTTCCTTGACGCGTATTAATACCCATATCGATCAGATTTTAGTCCAGTTTCCCACGGCCCATTGGGTAAATGCTCAGATGGTCCCATACTTTTTGACATAAATGTAGCCTCACTATGCGCACAAGTTTTGTTGAGTTCTCCTTTCGCTAGTTGTGGAAGGAGTAGAGCCGGAGAAAAATGTGGGTGGTAATTTTGACAACAATCCTATAAAATCAAATATGCTGTTAGTTTGCCGATGCAAAGAAGTTTTCGATTACTCGGGAGCGAAAATTTCTTGTTTTTAAATGTTGCTGATCTTTCTTTGTTGGTACGTTCATTTTAATTCAACTATATGTAGTCACAGTGAGGTAGGAATTTTATGGCTCAAGGAAACGTGCGTAGATTGTACTTCTCCCTTGCACTCCACATAGAGTATTATTGTTTTTTGACGATGAATAAATCAAAATAAATAAACCAAATACATGAATATGTTCAGTGATGTATGTTGAAAGGAATAAAAAATGTTAATTTATAATATTTGAATGTAATGCATCTTCGTGATTGATTAAAACATGGAATCATTAGGTACACAAATCGAATCGTCATATTATGTTCATGAGAACTCGAAATCTGAAAAATAATCTTCCATGAATGTTATACGGTTATAAGTGCCAAGCATCCGAAAGAATAAATCACTATTCTTTTGAAACCAGTGCTAATATCAATGGTGTTTCTAGAACGATTTTTTCATTCCACTAAGATAAACTATTAATGTTTGCATATTTGACATATTGGACAAATTGGTAAACAATGGTGTGTAGAGACGTGAACCATCGAACTTCCCTGAACATCTACAGACGTTAATATGGAAACATTTTTCGAGAAAGGACTCCTTTATGCGCGAATAATTCCCCTTCGCACATCTATTCTAGTTATTGCATTTCGTCACTGACCTCAATTAAATTATACCAAAAGAAAGCAAAAGATACAAAACCAATGCAATAACTGCGACGACGGCCTGTATAGAGCACGAAACCAAGTGTTCTTTCGGTGCCAGGCAAACAATTTATCAAAATCGCTTCGGTGCGAATCTGCCATCTACCGTCCGCAGTTCATCATAGCGTTGCGGCCAGCAGGGAAGCGACCAAGAGGAGGCAAGGGCCACGAGGATTGAGAGTGGGGGCGAAAGCTAGGTTAAAGAATGGAGGACGGACGTTTTTTTAAAATTTTATTTTGTATAGGATAGACTTACATAGTTCAGTTTTCATAAAACTCTTCATTTGTATTGTTGACTTATATCTAATTCTTATATACTAACTCTAAACTACAATTGACGAGGGGATTCACCGAGCACGTCAAAAAATTACTTAGATTTGAAAAAATGTCCAGATTGGATGTCTGCTTTTTGTTCTAGTTGGGTTTTCATTATATTTTCCTATATTTATATGTCTGTCTTGATTGATGAGAGTTAGGTTGGAATAAAAGTGATTGGCAAGAAAGGGTATGTGATGTGCGATGGGTTTTAAGTTCGTGGTGTAATTCCTTATTGGGTATGAACCAGGGGGCGTGGGTGATAGTTCTTAGGTATTTGTTCTGAATAATCTTAACTTTGTTGATATTATATTAAGCAACATTTGACACATTGGACAAGCGTACAGGAGAAGAGGTCTAATGATGGTTTTGTATAAGGTGATACCATTATTTAGTGAAAGTTTATTGTTATTTATAAGTGGTTTTAGCTGTATTATTTTGGCTTTGGCTTGTTGGACTTTGGTATCTATGTGTATTGTACAGTTGAGTGTAGTATACTTGTGAAGACCCAGGTATTTAACTGCATTGTTATGAGGAGTCCAAGGGATTGTTGACGGACATTTGATGAGTGGAAGGGGGCATGTCATGGCGGTTGCGTGGCTTTGGCGGGAGATATGTCATGGGCGAGGGAACACAGCACGGGGGGTGGGATGGCAAGGGGCGTGCATTTGTGGACGGGGGCGTGGCGTGGTCAGGGAGGACTTGTCATGGGCGGGATGCATGACGTGAACAGAGAGGTTTGGCACAGGAGGCGGGGGGAATGGCGGAGGACATGACACGGGTGGGAGGTATGGCGTAGTCAACATGACATGGCAAGAGCGGGCAAAGGCGGAGGGGCATGGTATGAGCGGAAGAGGGAGAAGGCGTGAACGGGGGTGTGGTGTGAACAGAGAGTGTTTATCATGGGCCGGGGGCATGGCATGGGTGAGGGAGAGGGGCTTGGTCTGAGCGGAGGAGGGACGTGGCGTGGACAGAGGGGCGTGGCGTGAACAGAGAGTGAATGGCATGGGCCGGGGACATGGCATGGGTGGAGGCCTTGTCGAGCATGGGGGATATGCCGTTGGCAGGGGGAGACTTTAGTGAAGGTCATGGCATAAGCGGGGGGCGTGGCAAAGGCATGGGCATAGGCGGGGTATCGAAGAGTCTCGTGTGCTGGCAAGGATATGAGCGGTGGCTTTGCGCGTGGGCGAGGCAAGAGGTGGTAGCGAGGGCGGGGGGGGGCAGCGGGGGCAGGAGGGGGCGGGAGCGTATGAGCCATCGGTGACCGGCGCGTTCGGTGCGGGTGCTGTCGCGCCGCGAATATATTGCTTCCTGGCGCACATTTATTTCGGGCGGCGAGTGATGAAAGCGCGATAAAACGATCGAGGGCGGACAATAACAAAAGGGTACAAAAACGCGCGCCCTGAGAGAGGCGGGCGGCGCGGATAAGCGCGGGAGCTGGCGCTGGCGAGGGCGAGCAGTCGGGCACGAGCGAGAGGACGAGGATGTGGGCTTTACTCCGTGGGGCGCAAGGGGAATTGGTTCGAAACGGAGAAGAGGAGGTGGGGTGGACTCGAAAGGAGTGGGATAAGACGTGGATGATGACAAGGGTATATTGAGTTGGAGAAGAACCGCAAAACGCCGAAAAGAGAATAGGAAAATGGAGTGCACCATAGAGGGCGTGGCTAGAAACGTGACTGTAAAAAGGAAGAACAAGTCAAAGCGGGGTACGGTCGAAAACTGGGCAGGGCTTCGACGAAAACGACGAACCAGACGACACCCAACAAGACGAAACTGAGTCGGAAACATACACCCACCCACAAGGGTGGGTAGAGGAATTGAAACGGGGAGCAGAAAACGACCTACCGGCGGTAGGAGAGGGGTGGCACCGGGTGTCGCCAGGGCTGGGGGGGGGGTCGCATATCCGTGCGAACGGACGCATGAGCGGCACCGTCGATGAAAATGTCAGCGGTTCCGCCAGGAAACGCCCGCCCCGCGCCCCTGCCCCCCTGCACCCCGCTCCAGCGGCCAATTACCCCTCGTAAAACTGCGGTGCTCGCGCCGCGGCGCCGGTGATAGCGTTACGACGCCCAGCGCCATATTTGCGGGCGACCGCCGGCCAAATATGGCGTGTGGGAGCGCGCCGCCGCCGCCCGCGGAATTCACCCCTCGCTGCACGCCCCCGCGCTGCTTCCGCCCCGCCCACTCGGATGCCGAATTTTATGACGCGGCTGCGTTTTGACAGCAGTTGCCGTTCGTCGGAGGGGGATGAAAAAGTTAGCGGAAGCTGGGGGATGTGGATAAGGATAACGGTAAGTAAAAGTAGATTTCCACCGTCATCTTGTGTTATGATACAGAGGCACGTTCGGTGTTTATGGTGACATCGTCGTTTAATGAAATTGTGGATCGTGAGGATAGGTCAATAAAGAGGTATGGTACGTGGAGGTTATTTTATTTATCTACTCTCACGATCCACAATTTCTCTCAATGAGATGTTATTAATTGTTCCTCAACTTACTACTGTGAATGCATCGTAGGATGCCTAAATCACGGAGAGGGTAACTAATGAGGTTTGAATGTGTATATCGAGAGTTCTTAGGAACTTAAAATAGCACGTAGTACATAGGACATATCTTTCTTAGAAAAATTAAAACATGTGTATAGCCTGGAAGTTCAAGCATTTATTTTATTTAAAGTAGGCGGTGAAACACGTATTTGTTTTGACTAAAATAGGCATGCAGAAAATTCATTTATTCTAGCAAAAGTGGGGGGGGGGGGTAAAACATAGGAAACGTTGAAGAATCTTATTTAAAATAAATTATTGTAAAGAAATTAATAATTAAAATGATTCACATTTTTATTCTAATTCTAAAATTTACATTAGCACTCGCGTAGAAGGAAACTTGTTTTTCTTTGTAATCGTGATTACACATGACAATCTGGTATGACGTCTACGAATTTATTTTTCCCGCGACACTGTCTCTACGAAATTCTATTGCAGACTCCCTTTTGAATCTTAAAATGGTATCAGAGAAAACGGAATTATAGATTTCCAGAAGAAGGCAAGAGAGAACAAGATGGAACTGAGAAAGGTATATCATGTACAGCACAGACAGCAGTCTTCAAAAGGGATCAGAAGCCATACACAAACATAGGATGAGATTACTTGTGAGGGAACAAGTCTGACAGAATCAACGAAAAGTATCAAAACTCTTCATTGGTATCATCTTCTTTTCCCTTTTAGATTTTTAACACAACCTGACACTGGAGTCTCCGCGTCCACAGAAAGACAATACATCACCATGACTTTATCATTCAGGCATCATTGTTTCGGCTTGCAGGTATGTTTCCAGTTTGATAGAGATCGGTGCCAGTAGGGGGAAAATGGAAAATGATGACGAAAAAGGCAGAAAATGCACATATAAGGCACAAAAACGGGCTAATAAGATGAAATGGCAAAAATAAGCATCAAAGCTAAAATGGCAAAAAAAGGCAAAATGAAAATTTTCGAAAACAACTCCAGAAGTACAATTAAGAGATTCCTATTGTTGAAAGTCATAAAATCGTAACAATAGGAAAAGGCATTTAGCCAAACTTCGAGGCCCTAATCGTGGGGCACTGTGTGTTATTTCCACTACCACGTATTATTTCCTTCAACTAAATGTAAATCGGTAGTTCGAATTAAAAATAGGAAGGAGACATAATGGTCCCACGAAATAAAACAATAGACGAAACAAACTACTAACAGTTTTTTTTTTGTTGCGTCTACACCTTGACGCAACGCGTCTCCAAGCCCCTTAAGGGGCGTTGAGCGCTTTGCACTTCTCGGAGTAATCCTCCATTAACGTGCTTTTACTTTTAATATTAGTCAAGTCTCGTCACGTCGCAGTCAGTCAGTGCCTTTTATCCCTTCGGCCAGGGGCTCGACGGCGTTAGATCCCGGGGTTCCTAGCCGGTCACCCAACCACGAACCCGCGAGTCTCGAATGCGCTTAACCTTCGTGACTTCACGGAGCGTAGTAAACGCATTCGGCTAGCGCCGCCGGCTAAAGTTTTCTTCTTTAGCACCCAAAACCCGAACAAGAATGAAACAACTATTTTTTGATCAGAGCGAGAGCAATACAGTGCGATTTCTGATACTAGGTAGGCGTTTTTTAATCAGATAATATTCGCATCTTTTGTCATATATCACTTTCTGACGTTTGTTTAACGATTTTGGTAGCCTTATGTTTTGGATTATATAACCATATTTTTGTTTGCATTATGTTTTAAGAAAATAAATATTGATTCGTGGGTGAAACTACAATCGTATCATAAGATAACATGATCTGCAAATCAATAATAAAAACAATGTCGTTCCAGGATAAATAAAGAAATAATAGATACTATGGACATTTATTATTCATAAAAAATAATGATTAAGATTGCACATTTTTAGTTTTAGTATTTAATTTTTTGTAACTGAGTAACTCAATATTCTCGTAAGTATTTTGTTATTTGAATTATCTAGCGTTGTTTATTTTGCATTATTATTATTATTATTATTATTATTATTATTATTATTATTATTATTATTATTATTATTATTATTATTATGGTTAGCCATGGTCGTATTCACTGCCATAGATTATGTAAGTGAATTAAATGCGAAATTATGACAAGTAATAGAATAAATATAAAGAGAAAAATATTAATGAATAGCAATACTGTGTAAGTTCAACGTATGATTTACCTTGCATTTAAACGTTTCGTTGACATTTACCAGTTTAACTGATTTTGCGAGCTTGCTATTACTATCGACTCCTGCCAGAATAATTATTGTCTTGTTCACTCAATTTGTGTGATGTTTTGGTAAATAACAAATTTTACGTTATACACACACGAGTATTAATGGCAGTATTTAACTCTTTTAACCCATTTATTTCTCGTTTCATTCTCATCACATGGTGCTAATCATTCAGCTTTGGCAGACATCGATTTTGTTTAATGCTTATACCTGTGAACAGTGGTGGTGCAATTTTGCTTATTTTATGAGCTGTAATATCGAATAGCATTTGGTAAATTCATATGGGAGAGAAACAATTATCATCTTTGAAGTTTCTTTTATATTTTATCTCCACATTTTTGTCATCTCCAGATTTTTGCTTTCTCGATTCCCACCTTCGGATTAAATTGTGTTTTGTGTAGGAGAAAAAGGGAACGTTACGGATATATAGTATTTACCAACTTAAAATTTTATTGTTAATTTTTTGTCGTAGCATAAAATTCATCATTATTATGATCGGTGGCAAATTTTCAGATTAGCCAGTTGATTTTCGTCAGAGCGCGTATTTTAATACGAATCCAAATTTTTTCAGTGCATTGAAGATACTCTTGCATTGTGATAGAGGAAATGGATCATAGGATAGTCTTTTAAAATGTATTTTAGTAAAGGGTTTTAGAAAGTTTATGATTGTGAACAGTAGATGATAAGTATGATATAGTAATACAGCAATGAAGAGTGAAAAGATGAACACAGACCATGACAGCATTGGGCAATCATCCTACATGGAATGGGAACTTGTACTTTCAAGTGAGTACTGAAGACGCATGAGACTTCTTGGTCACGCCTTGTTTATTATTGCATTATTCCGGAATAATTATTTTCTAATATTCTCATACTACTTTTGTAATTATTTTTTTTAAAATAAAAATATAAAAAAATAAAAAATTTAAAAATATAGAAATATTTAATATTAATAAATAATTATTTTTCCTTGACTCTGACTCTGTGAAATATCTGAGCACATGGGATCTGCTGAATAGACTCATTGAATGAGCATTTGAAAAACATGACCCCCCCCAAAAACAACAAAAAACAAACAAACCCGCTGACAGAACTAGACAACGAAAACTTAGCGTCCGATTGTGAGTAGGCGGATGACGCTCGTCACCATGTTCACTTTTAGTGACTGGCGAGCTCGTTCCTTATATTACTTCTTCCAATTACCACTTCACATAAAAACATCTACTTTTCTGCTTTAGGCAATTAGAGTGCAACGGGAGAGGGGAGAGTGGATTATATTAGTTTCCAACCATTTTGTCTACATTCTCTTCTCTTGGGGTGCATAGGACACCCGTTTCGCCTCATATAACGGCAAGTCATGGCATGACTTTCATTCATGACAATTATAAAACATACTTGAGTCGATATAAAACATATTTGATGTGCCCCAACGGCACGTCGCACACAAGCACAAACCTTCAAATTTTTACAAAATTTCGAGAGTCGCCTCTGTACACTCTCTGTTCGAATTGTTTCGAGCTTAGAGACAGCATCAAACTGCACTTTAGTCAAATCTTCGCGCGCAGCGTTTTCCTCCGTCGGGGTGAAGAAGCCACGCGAGTGGGGGTGGGGGGCGGCGCCGGGGGCGTCGGGGGCGCCGCGACGCCCATTAGCGGCGCAGGTGGCGCGGGCGCCGTAACGAGCCGGCGCTTCGCCGCCGATGAATATATGGATGTCCCCCGCCTCTTCCCCTCCGCGCCCTCCGCCGCTCACGAATTGTTTCGCACTCAGCGGCGCTCGGCTCGCCACGCCCCCTGCTCTCCTCCCATTCCCCCTTTCCCCGTCATCTGCCCTTCTTTCAGTTGCCTGTCCCCCGTTCCCTCGACCCCCGTTTCCCCCGTCTCTCCGTCTCCCCGTCCGCCGTCTCCGACCCCGTTCGTGCGCCCGTCTCCGTCCCCAACGCCGACCCCCATTCCCCACCCTTTATTCCGCGACCTCCGTCTCCCGTCCACTTGCCCCGTACTTCTGCCCGCCAACGAACTGTTTGCGTGAGGGTAATTTAGTCCTTGGAGATATACCTGCATGTCTCCGCGTTTTCTGTGTTATTTTAGGTTTTACATACCTAGTGGGCTGTATTACATTTTATACACAGGGAGTTGCTTGAACTGTTAGGATTATTCTCATCTATATTACGAATTTCCAATAGGCGCGAAATTGTGAGAAAACTTAGTCTCCGAGCATGTGAGATGTGTCTATGATTTTGGTAGGTACCTAGGAATTCGGAAAAAAAATTATGACAATGAGTTTTCTCATACCGCGTTTACCGACTCAATTCCCATGCACAGTGCACCAGTGCTTACGTCACAATTGACATCACGCGGCAAGTCGGTAAGGAAGAGACCGGCCGCTGTTAAATAATCTTTAGTCACGTGTTGCGTCATCGAACAGCAGCTTGTATGATATTCTTGGTAATAACTGTTGCATTGTGTGTTCTTACAGTATTCGTGAACACTTTTCTCATTAAAAGGTTTAATTTGTTGTAGTGGTAAACTAGAGAATTTTATTTGTTGGTCTTGAGTAGTGTGCATTCTGCATTTTGAAAATCAATTCTGTTCAGTAGTGGTACTGAAGAACACTAGTTTTAACAAACTCTAGAAAATGCATATTTAAATACCAGCTGTATGTTAAATCTCTGAATCTTCATACATATGAATTCTCTATTCTTATTGTAAAGGAGAAAAAAAATCACTTGTGAAGAATGGACAAAGTTAGTATAACAAAATGGTATCATAGTCTGTAATTGATTTCCGATCAAGTTTGTCATGTATATGGAGTTGACAAGTTTGAAGAAAATCAGACGTTATTTTAGAATTCTGCAAAAGCGAAGTATGAAAATTCTTCTTTTTCTAATCGAAATAGTAACATCGATTCCTGACTTGCTGGTGTTTTGCATGACCACAAATATTCATGTTAAAAATGTGCGACAGTTATGTCACGCTCAGGGAACGCATTTTTACGAAGAGTTTCTTTGTGTACGAAGAGTTTGGTTTCTGTTTGAAAACATTCACATTTTTTAAGCGCGATGTCAACTGTGTCAGAAGAGAACTTTTAGAGACGGCTTCCAGGAACTGACATTCTATCTACGCACACTTTCCTTTGCACCATGCAGGGGCAACGTGAGACGATTCTGAGAACGAAACAAAATATTCCTCTACGAAGATAATGGCCTCACGGTCGTTCGGGGAAAATACTCCTTACCCCTGCAGCTCAACCTGCGCGATGAAACGAGTCCTTGTGGTTTGCGCAACGCGCCTCCGACACTTGAGCGAGGTTGCGGCGAGGGTGCGGGGCTCAGACGGTGAGGTGTGTGATGAAAAGCACGGGAGGCAACGAAGCTGGAAAGCGTAGCCAAGGTGGCGAGGGCAACGGGCATTGTCGAGAAACATGGGTAACAAATAGGACTATGGCGATGAAAGCGGGAATGGTGCTGGAAGGAGAGAGTGCAGTGAGGGCGCAGTGAGAGTGAGGAGGCCGCTGTGAGGACGGGGGCTGAGGACGGCGACGAGAATGGGATTGTGCGGTTAGGTTGAGTGATAGATTAGTGGGTAAACTCCTCAGGTCATTCGTCTCGTAAGTGAAGTGCGCGGTTTTATCGTGGGAGGTGGCGGTGATCTTGCCGAGCTGGATGGCGCGATCCGGTGTCGACCTACACGTCGGCTTGTAGGGTTTTCCCAACCAGCTGTCTCCCTCCAGTGAGGCACCGCCTCAGACGCGTCAAGCTGTCAACTCCCGACCGCTCTCGCGGCATGTGTTGTAGTGTAGTGCGTGTTAGTATAAGTGACAAGTAAGGGGTGAGGATAGAACAAAGAAGAGGGAAAAGCGGTCCGTGACTCGTTTGTTAGGGTACTACTCCGGCATTCGCCGGCATTGATCGGAGGATCTACGGAAAACTACCGATCAGAGTAATAAGACGGCCCTAGAATTCTCCTCCAGACAGCGATTGAACTCGACCTAGCTATCTAGCTAGGATCGAAAATCCTGCCAGTCGGAATTCCAATCTAGCTCTTCCTGGTTAGCGGGAATGCAGTGAAATCAGTTGATGCCCTGAGCCATCTCTTCTGATGTGCTGTTAGGGCGGTTATAGTGCTGTAAAGGTACAGCGGAGACCAAGTGGTGGTGGTGGTGATCGTAGAGAGGATGCGGTGAGTGCAGGGAATATGCGATTCGATCGAGGATAGTGCTTTAGAGCGTGGAAAGTTTGATGAGGGTTAGGAAAGTGCGAAGAGGACGGTGATAGTGCGGTTACGACGGGGAAAGTGGTGTAAAGACAGGGATATAGCGGAGAGTGTGTGATGTGAGTGGGGATAACGTTGAGAGGATGCTGTGAGGGAGAGAGTGTGAGGTAAGAGCGAGTTTAGCTTTAGAGCGGGGGTAGTTTTCTAAGGGCGGGGAAAGTGTAGAGCGGGCAGAGAAAGGGCGGTAACTTGAGAACAGCGGTGCGAGGGTGGGGAGGGTTCGATGTGGGCGGAACGAAAGTGGGCACGGTTCGGCGAGAGCAGGGAGTGTGCGGTGAGAGCGATGATAGTGCTTTAGGGACTAGTTTTATGAGGGCGAGGAATGTTGGGGAAGGGCGAGAATGGCGCATTGAGGATGAGGATAGTGATGTGACGGTTGAGAGGGTGCGGTTAGGGCGGGGTGGGTGCGATGTGGGCGGGGTGCGGTAAGAGCGCTGTGGGTCCAGCGAGGGCGTGGAGGGCGGCGAAGACCGCAAGGGCAAGCGGTTGAGCGGGGGCGGTTAGGACGGCGAGGGGGATGTGGGCGTGGGCGAGGAGTGAGGGGCGTGCCCCGCCGCCAGCAAAGCCGATTGCGCCCGCTGCGCTGCCTCAGGGCGTACTTGCTTGCGGCTTCTTCAGAGGCGCGGCCGGCGCGGCTGATGAAGGGGTGGGCGAGCTCCCAGGAGCGCCTAGGCCACAGCGCTGCGCCCCGCCCCTCGGCCCCCGCCCCTGCCCCCGCCGACGCGCCTTCCGAGCCACCCCTCCGGAATCGGGTCTCTGCGGCTGGCGCCCTCACTCGCCGGTTTAGTAGGGAAATAGGCCACTGCGTATTGAGCGGGTACACAAGCTGATTAATACGTGATTATAGGGAACGAGAACCTGCTGATAGAATCATTGGAAAGCCAAATAGGATACGTAAACGTTTCGAAGTAACTACATATTTTTATTTCTTTATTTTCTCTAATATTTTTGTCTAAAAATATATTGAACGCAGAAACATTTGCATGTTTACCTTATAGGAAATGTGATGGAACAAGAAATCGGCCTGTTACTTGGACATGTATATGCTACTCGATTCTTCAATTAATTTCCTTGATTTATGTTGTGTAATATTGTACTTATATTGCTTATAACTTCCCTTCATTCTTCTACATCTTAGTGCTTCGGAAATAAACTTCTTATGAGTTATTCCTTCATTTGTACTGCTGTTATTCTTTGTTTGCAACCCATGTTACGTGATTAAAAGTAAATTTAATAAGATTTTAACGTAATTATTAAAACAAACTTTGAAAAGTACCTAATTTTAATATAAATGTTCAGAGAGCTAGTGATTTTTCTCTTCAATATTATTCCTTTTAAATGTTGAAATTGTAATAAAGAGGATTTATTTTTCTTGTTTCCATAGTATTTGCTCATGGTAGCTCATCTCTTTACAAGTCAGGTGTAGGGAGACAATTATCAAGGTTGTGAATGGGGATTCCAGTAATGGTTTCGAATTTTAATTTTCATCTCAATTGAACTCAATCATGCTTTCTCTGAACTTAAAAGTGAATGTTCGAGAGAATCTTAGCGCGATCGCTTACTTTTATCCTTTTCGTTCTCTTCTCAGGTTTCTCCAGTGCTCTTAACCATTCAGTTGAAAGACGACCTTACATCTCATGAGAAAATAGAATGTCTGTGAAGCATATTCGACTTATGTTTGCAAACACACTCACTATTTCATTAACGGTATTTGTGAGAACCTTCGAATACACAAATAAACAACTTTTTATTCTATTCGAAGTTTGAAATTGCGTTTCTATTGTAAAAATATCTTAAAGAAGCTTAGTTTTTGTGTGTAATTTTTGTGTATATATATATATATATATATATATATATATATATATATATATATATATATATATATATAGTGTGTGTGTGTGTGTGTATGTGAGTGTGAGAGTGCCTGGACGATTAATATATATTCAAATTCAACCATACCACTATCAAAAATTAGTTTTCAACTGGTGCCGCATACAAAAATTCAGCCCCCCTGTGAAACGAAACGGGTGGGAAAATACTTGAATATTCGATTCACAGTAAAATTATTTCATGTTTTAACAGAGATTAAAGCACGATGTAATTTTGGATTCTTCTGTGATGCACTTGTCATGCGCATGATAAACAATAGTAGCGCAGTTAATAAATAATTTATGATTATATTCGTAAATGCATCCACCGCTCATATTTACTCGTAGCTTATAAACATGATAAATTGTTTCACCATTGTAATCGTAGCGATGTGAATTTATGCAAAGACTTTTCTATATTCACAGTAGGGATTATTTGAATGATGCGGTGTATTAATGGAATAGTTTAAATATTAGGAGTAACTGGTGGGGCAAAAAAGAAATCACATACATTCTGAAGTAAATTAATTCTGTTTCTGATTAACGTTTGACCTATGTAGGTGATTCAATTCTGTTCCGGAGGTTATATATCTCGTTGAGTATGCTGGTCGAATGCATCGACTCAATATCGAGAGATGTATATGCCAGGCTTGGGAAGCTGAATGATTCTAATCCGAATCCTTCTTTTCAAATGATATAAATAGCATGGAATAAATGTGAGACTCGAGTAGATAGAACTGCCGAACTTCAGAAAAAGTATCGAGGAGAAGGGAAGAAATTGTATTACAAACCGCAGAAAAGATTCTGTTGATTGTATTCATTCAGATGTGAAAAAGAATGTGTTACAATAGATGGGTTGGATTCAATAAAGTTGCTTGATATTACGAGGAGTTACATTATGTATTTGTAAAACAGTATCATCTTGTATTGAATAATTAAAAATGTAAATCATTTTACTTAGTTCTTTATGTCTGATGAAAGATAAAATTAATGCTACACTAGTTATACTACGTAGTTAGATGCTACAAGAACGTGAAATGATTATATAACAAGTGAATAATTAGCGGGCAAATTCCGTATGAAATGAATGAAATATAGCAGAATTCAGGCTTGTATAGCTTATGTTTTTTATACTCTCTACTTAAAAAAAACGTTTTTAATGATTGTACTTTTAAGATACGAAGAATATCATAGGATAACATTGGCTTGGAATTATCCTACATAAAGCTCAATGTTATAATTAAATGAAAATGGACGTCTAGAATCCAAATACTTATCGTAAATATTCTCCTGTTACCATTAGGAACAAGAGTGTGAAAATAAATTTAAGTAAAATATGTAAAAATAATTATGAACCATTACTTCAATGGCTAGGCGTGTAGTTCCAGTATTGAAATAATCGCATCAGGTGGCCCGATTCTACCGCAACTGGCACAACAGGAATAATTCTTGTTAGGACACGAGAAATTAGTACCGTATTGTTTCGAATTGACTTGTCTTTATTTGGCATAATCGCGATGGAAAGTTGGATTTTGTTAGGAAGATAAATATTTTATACATAATTTATCTGTTCCAATTAAGATGTTTATAATATTATATATGAAATGAAAGAAACTTTGTGTACATTGTATGATTGAAAGCCATACATCGAAGAACAGTGCGTGAAAAATACAACAGCATTAGTTTACGAACGTGTTTGCAAAATATCCACTTCACATTTCTGACACTCCAGCGGTAAATTTGATATATATATATATATATATATATATATATATATATATATATATATATATATATATATATATAACAGTAAGTCGTCTTTGTATTTTTTATGTATTTGGTCGGTTCGTTCATTTTTATCATTCAAAAGTAGGCAACAGCAATAGTTTACGCACGTGTGTGAAAAAGACTCTTCACATTTCTCATACTGCAAAGAGAAGTACGATTTTTTACTCCCCGTCATAAAAATTTTATAATAAGACATTATTGTACTATTATATCTTTTATGCCAATGTATTTTTTATGTTTCGAAACTGCTAATCCTAAAAATTTGACAAACCTTTCAAAGTTCACCAAGAAAGGTAAATGTTTAAAAAAACAAATCAAAAACAACAAAAAACAAAAACAAAAACAAAACAACAAAAAAACGACAAAAAAACGACGTAAACTAAGGGTATTTGAAAGTGGTTTCGTTCATTTGTTCCGCCTCGGGTGAAGAGCCTTCAGCTGAAGAGCAATCGCTGGCGCGGCGCGGCGCCCTGACGGACGGCCGACGGCGGGGGCAGCTGCTATCGCGCCCCCTCAGTGCCTGGCGCCCGCGTCGTATATTCATCCGCGTGAACTCCCCGCGCGTCGCCGCATTTTTCATCCCTGTTCCGCGCCCGCAGGTTGGGCGCACTCGACAAACTCTCGCCATCGATCCGCGATTGTTATGTCAGGGGATTCGTTACGGTTCTCGCGTTTATATTTCATGCCTCATCCATCATTAGTCTCTTAGCGACTTTGCGAGATATCTATTTGGAAAATGGTCGGTATTTGGTAGAGATTATTTTTCTGGATTTTAATTGATTGCAATTTATTATGTGAATGTAGTGTTAAAAGAAGTTGTGAAGGAAATTCTCTCGTAATAAGGAGGATATTCAATTTGTACGGGTTGTATTGTTTCATTGATTTCTGGACGATTAGTCTCTCTCAGTGGTTTGTAGAATGACTTTGATAAAGTTCGTTTACTAATTATTTTGCCTTTCATGTTCAGAAGTATCGTCTTTATATTTGTCTCTAATAACAATTATAATTCTTCAACGTCTGAGATTTATTGAGAATATCTTAAACCCCACACCATTACAGAGATACCCTTTTAGAGAGCTTCTTTATACCTTCTACAAAGAGTGTCAATGATAGACACTGAATGACATATGAAAGAAACATGAATAGAAACTTAGTCTTCGAAATAAAAGTACTTAAAATGATATATGACCTTATTCGCTAGTAATACAGAAGCGAAAATGATGGATTGTGCCAAAATGTTCATGATATTGTAGACATATTAAGGTCTGACGTGTAAACGGACTACATCGTTCGGTTGGATCCCCTGAAAAACTCCAAGTATTAAATTCTGAAAGTATGAAAGAAATATAAATATGTTACGACAGGCTATGATGTTACAGAAGAGTTTCTGTAAAGCGGGTAAATAACTTGAAAACCTACCAGGAATGCAAATGCATTAAAAATATATCGAAGATGTGGATGCTTCCATCTCAAACAAAAATGTCGTAATAATAATAATAATAATAATAATAATAATAATAATAATAATAATAATAATAATAATAATAGTATCAAGAGAATTGTGCAGAACGGAAACGAGAAGAGCGAGTTCCTCGCGCCAGCACTGAGGCGTCATTAGGCGGCCCTTTGACCCTCAGAGGGCTCGTGCGGCGCGTGAGCAGCCATCCGACGGCGCACGCGCGAGTGGAATTGGCGCGAGCACGGGCCAGGTGAAGCCTTGCAAGGTGCGTGCGCTCACTCAACGAGCTCGGACCGGGGTGAGGAAAGAAGGGGCGGATTTGGGATTGGCTGAGCTGGGAAGAGTGGGATGCAAAGGACGGAGAGACGAAGGGCGGTGATGTGAAGGGCGGGAATGCCGAGGACGAGGAGGCGAAAGGGAGTGATGCGTGGGGGGGAAGGCGAAGATCGGGGAGGCGAAGATCGGGGAGGCGAAGGGCGAGGGGGGGCAAAGGGCGAGGGGGGCAAAGGGCGGGGAGGCGAAGGGGGGGGCGAAGGGCGGGGGGGCGAAGGGCTGGGGGGCGAAGGGCGGGGAAGCGAATGGTGGGGAGGTGATGGGCGGGGAGGCGAATGGTGGTGATGGGAAGGGCAGAAATGCAAAGGACGGGGAGGCGAAGGGCGGAGTTGTAAAGGTGGGGGTTCAAAAGACGGGTATACAAAGGACGGGACTGGGAAGGGCAGGGATGGGGGGGATGGCAAGGGCTGCAGGAGGATGGGAACGTGGAGAGCGGAGCGAGGGGTCGGGGCAGGGCAGGACAGGGCAAGGGTTGTAGGGACGGGCAGAGCAAGGCGGGGAAGGGCGAGGCGGAGAGTTTTGAGCGGCGACAGAGCGCCATTTTCAATACCTGCGGCGCTGAATGCGCCTGGGGTTTATGCGCGCGCCAGCGAATTTCCAGGCGATAAAAAGTTCCGCGCGCCGCGAGGCACGACTTTCGCAGGGGACATAAAAATGAAATAAAACGAAGAAGGGGGAGTCGCCTCCAGGGGGCCTGAGGGGGCTGCTTCCGGCGGAGGTGGGGCGCGGCTGCCGGATGCGACGGCAGCGGCTACGAGAGCACGGGGAAGAGATCGGAGGTAGTGAGGACGGAGGTATTCAAAGGAGGATAGAATGGGGCATGGGGTCAAGGAGTTCGGTCCGCGAGCGATGTGGACTCCTTGATGAGGACGGTTGTGGGGAACGGAGAAAGAGGAAGCTCGGGGTAAGGACGAGGCGGCAAGATCAGCGGGGTGGTGTGGTAGGAGCGACGGGCAGGTAGGGTGGTGGAGGCGGTGACGGCTGTTGGAGTGGCGAGAGGGGAGGGGGCTTCACTTCCGGCGCTGTTACGGAGACTCCCCTCCCCCCACCCGCGAAATGCAAACGCGCGCAAGGAAAGTTCGTATTTTCTCCCGGGAGTACGGAATCATACGCCAAGCCGCCTCTGACGTAATCGTGCGCCAGGTAGTGTTGTTGTTCTTGGCTCACGGGAGAATTCGAGCCCAATAAAATGCCAGAGCAGTCGTATTTTCTCGCTTCTGATGTTCGTTTCAGTTTATTACGGACAGGAAGTTTCGTTCCGTTTATATTCTTATTTAAGAAAATTAAATGGATAGCCAGACCGGCATGCTAACACTTAAGTATATTGGCAATTTTTCGGAGGAGCCATGATAAGTAAAGCGATGATATTATAGGAATGGTGTATTTTAATTTGATTTACATTGTTCACTTAATAATGATATAAAGGAACTGCATTTTAAAGAAACTGAGAATGAACGTTTTGAAGTGTTTTTCGTTAGGTTTCATTTCATTTCGTTAGATTTCATCCCGATTTTAGTTAAGCGTTTCATTTGAAAGGCAATTTCATGTTCTTCAATTTTATTTCTTCGTAAAAATATTAAAATATTATTTTTATGTAGAGAATTCTGGCTGGAACTGACCGGAAATAGAACGGGAAATGAGACTCGCCTCTACATTTGAAATATATTCAGTTTTAAAAATCTTTCTCTAGGTGCACATAATGCTAATATGTATTCTCATTAATATGCAACGGAAAGAATTTCTCCATCATTATATTTTTGAAATATATTATGTCACTCTGAAATAGTGATAAAGTGCTGGTTCAAAACTATCGTAGCCCATTGTTCCAAACTCAAAAACTTAGGGATAGTTGTTAAGAGGAGCGTCTAGTAGTTTATTCACAAAGTCATTCACGTAGGATTGTTGGCAAGTTGTCACCGGTGTATATTAAAAAAACTTGAAATAAGAGAGTCTTGTTTTTTCACACTTAGACTACTACGACGTTGTATACAACGAATTTAGCTCAGGACTTTCCAGAAGCACACAAAAAGCTCAGAACGAGAGAATTCGTTTTATTTGCAGTTTAAAAAGATACGTCCATACATCTTATTATTTTGAATGTAATCAAGTCATGCGTCTAAGCGACGGATGCTGCATTGTGTCTTCTATTCAAACTGCTAAACGCAAAACATCTACCTGTTAAGTGTTTCAGGCTTCCTGTATCCACTAGGATCCATCAATATTACTAAAAATTACGCAAACACAACTCTAAATTCTGTAACAAGGCATAACAAGAACTTGAAATAAACTCCAGAAGAACAATAAATGATGCCCTTCTGTCAATTAATTATTTTAAAAAGCAATTAGATTAGCTTCTGTACCTCAAGGCGTATAAAGCTAACGATTAATATTTTATTACACGACTTACACTTAATTTTACTCTTTATTGATTATATTGTTATGTTCTTCAATTTAATTAATAAACATTATCATTTCTAGAATATTAAGTCTGCAATATTTGTGTTTTTTACTATTACTTTCATGTTTGTTTTCATTATTACTGTAATGTTTCTTTTCTATTATTTCTCAAATAATTTGAATTTTTAGTCTGTGGTGTTTGCAACTCTAACTTTTGTACTACTTGACATTTCATTCATTAACATTAATTTCGTTAAAAATATTGTTAAATCTGAAAATGAATGTATTTTTTGTACTTGTAATTCCCAGTTTGTTTACGTTACTATCTACCTGCTAATACTACGTTATTATTTACCATTATTGCAATTTTTGCTTGCATTGCATCTTTTTATTTTTTCATTTTTATCACCGTGTTTGGATTATGTTTGTCTGTTTATTGTAGTTACTTTAATGTTATCGATGATAGACTCGTAGATTCGATTCTTCTGTCATGTCCCCGGCTTTCAGCCACCTTCTTAATTGAGATTTTCTGGGTTTACTCTAAATCTTAAGCCGTATACAGGGATGGTTCTTGGTTAGAATTTCCGGAAGTAAAACTGAAGTTCTCACTTCCTCTATCTTTATTATAATATTTAACACAATGAAAATATTTAACGTGCTTAGACAGAAAGCAGGGCTAATGACCTCAGTCTCTTTGTGAATAAAGCCAATTTTATTATTATTATTATTATTATTATTATTATTATTATTATTATTATTATTATTATTATTAATGATGATGAACTGAAAATACCATTCGTTTACAACGTAAAGCTTGCATTGAAACGAATTCATATGGATTGCATTGGAATAATCAAACATGTAATACACATTCGGCTACATACATACGAATACATTGATACAAATTCCAGACTAGCAGTCTCCTCGACCTGAAGAGGCACATCTAGTATGCAGTAAGTGATGGTGTTATATAACTTGGACTTAAAAAAAAGTGAGTAATTGTTGCACAATAACACTAAGAGGACGATAAGTTTTCATGCCGCACAATTCTGCTAGTTTCCCTACATGCGCCTCCGCCCATTTCCAACAGGGAGCGCAGCCGCCCTTGGCTGAAGCGTGCGCATGCGAGGAGCAAGTAACGTGCCGTGTTGTGTCGTGTCGTGTCGTGTCGTGTCGTGCGGTGTCGCGCTGCCCGACACAGAGGCGGGCGCGCCTCACAAAGGTTATCTGAAAGGGCCGCGAGGCGCTGCCGCTGGAAGATTTAGTTGGCAAGGCTTTGGTGCGTGGATGAGCGAGTTCCTTATTTCTCCTGCTGTAGACGCCGTCCTAAGCGCCTTACGGAAAACTCCTCAAAGGGTTTCTTTACTTAGCTTGTGGCAGGTTTAACGCATGAAAGTGTAATTGCTGGGTGCAATGTCTCAGGGATTGTGTTGCGTACAGTCATAGTCCTCTATTGGTATAAAGACTAGTAGCATCTTGTTTTGAAAATCTACTAGAGAGTATATTTCCCTGGAGAATATTGTCCACGGTTATAGGGAAGGGTCGAACTACACTGCAGTATGAAGGGCAATTTTAGAAGGGTTAGTTACTGACGTCTTTGGCATCCGTGGTTTCTTCCGACCAATCCCAGAAGAATGCTGTCAACGTATCTCAGCAGCATGCTACTGTGAATGTACCTTCTATCACTATCACCGAATGAGTTTAGCTACTCTGAACCGGAGGTCCACGGGTTCGAGACCCGATGGTCACGGATTTTCGATACTAGCTGGATAGCGAGGTCGAATTCAGCCACTGTCGGGAAAATAATTCTATTGGCTGGCTGCTGTCGTCGGTACTTACACATGGTTTCTCCGTTCACCACGAGGCAAATACCTAAGGAGACGTAACCTAACAATTGGTCCACGGGACGCGCGCGATCTTTCCTTCCTCTTCCTTGTGCTTTCCACACCCGTTACTCACACACATTTACACTTACATGCACTTCTCTAGCACATGGCAAGTGACCAGTCTGGCGTGTAGAGCTTGTTCCGGGTGGGGCGGTACCCCACTAGAGGAGATACCTGGCGGTTTTCCCCTCAAACCAACGTGTATGTCGGTGCCAGTACTCATCATCCAGCGGGGGAGGTACACTGACATCTCCAGGTACAAAAAAGTCATTACACTAAAGTAAATAAAGACCGTAGCAATTCATGTGCTCGGAAACATGAACAATCAATCGTCCAATCAAATATCTATCCCTTCGTCTGAGGATACACGACTCCAGTTACACCCGAAGCACCCGGATATTTCAGATATCAGCATCGTAATGCGCACATGAATGTGAGAATAGTAAGAAGGATGTCTTTTATGTGGCAATTGTAATTACAAGGAGTTGTACCAGCAGTGATGTGCGAATTCAGATTAATTAAGAAATCTACACACGATGAAAGTTGCTGTACATATTTTTGCACAATGTTTAATATAATGTATTGAATACTCGTATAACCGTTAGTCGCCCTTGATTGTCAATTAAGGTTTTAGTGACAAATGCTTCTAAAGGTCAGACTTTTCTAAAGATGCCTCCGATCGCAATTAACATAACAATAATATACGTTAAAATGAATTAGTTCTGAAGCATTGATTTGTCTTCTTGCGTAAATGTCAATCGAAACAATAATTTTTACGTCGATGCTCAATGAGTCGAAACTTACTGTAAAATTGACACAATATTTTTAGATAGTCTTGAAGCTTTGAAAGTTTCAAAATGCATGTGGTGGGCGCTTTATTAATGAAGCCAAATAATGGTTGTTAAATACTAAAAGATGTTTAATGATAACAAGAAAACCATGAGCGAACTATGTGAACCAAAACTAGCATAGTTTTGAGTCAACCTAATAGGTGTTCCGATCCAATCAAAATTACAGTTCTATTGACGTTAAGAGTGATATTATCGACCATAACAGCAGAACTCCATCCTGGCGCCGGGGATGTGAATTAGTTCAGTTCTTATGACCATCCTGATGACGTGGGTTGAGTGCAGGTTCTTGTTAGAGTACGTTCTTTTACAGCCAACATGTGTAATGGCCACTGCATTAGCAGGGGCGCGAGGCGAGTGTTTCAGGGTGCGGCAAGAAATTCCAATGAGGCCTACGCACAGAGTACTGAACCACTCTGACTTCACTTGTGTATGGATAAATTTCGTTCCATTTACGAACAGTGAATTAAGATTTTTTGTTGCAATTATACGGTAAATGCTCGTAGTTTGCCAAATAGTATTATTTTTGTTTCTGAAGAAAATAAATAAATAAAAAGTAAATACATGCCGCACTAAATTGATTAATGGACACATTTGCCGATCGCAATAAAATTTTTCCATAAATATATATTAGTATTTTTGTAAGAATATTTAAATATGATGTAAAATTAATAATGACTGGATAGATGTCAGTTGACACACAATAAGTAATAGTTTCTATTATTTCGAGATTTTGTCGAAAGCAATATTACATGTAGAGAATATCTTGGATAAGCTTTTATATTTTCTTGAGTGTACAATTCCGTAATTCTATATTTCTCTTTTTCATATTATATATTCTATTAAACGTGTGTCATTCTCTTTCTTTCGTCGGGCGCCAGCACTCTCCAATAAACCGAAAGCCACATTCGAGAATCGGCTTTAAGGAAGGCGCAGGCTGCCACGTGAAATCTTCGACTTACATCCTTTTGAAGGAGCCACCGATAAGGGTTTCTATCAGCCAAAAAATCCACAGGCTTTGATAGGGATCGAATCCCCTGCTCACGGACGATGCTCTGAGCAGCCAGCCTGCGTCCTGGTCCAAAAGTGGCTTCTCGCCACTGTCCCTTATCTCCTCGTCTTGCGCAGACCTTTCTTGCCGACTGTTTCCACTTCTTGCCTTCACGGCTGCTCGGTTTGCGCTCTCTTTCGGGCAACCACAGGAGAGCCGTTTCTGTCTCCGTCGCTGCCAATATTGTCTCGCCTGCTCAACTCTCATTCCTTTCCCGCTCGCATCCTCATCACCGTATCCGTAATCCAACACGCCACGACTCCACCATTATATTTTAGGGCTTGGGGCAGTATCTTCTGATAAACCAAACCATCCCCCATAAATCTCCCGGTGTTCGTAAATGTTAATATTTCGAGTTTGGTTGAAGTATGCCTCATATTATTACTGCCCCAATCCTTCCATAATAATGAAGACATATGGTAACAAGATAATCCACACCTTCGCCCAAATTGCGATATTAACACTTATGAATACTAGCAGGCTGGTATGGGTCATCCTATTAGTGTCCCAAGCCATTCATTTATATATTTTTCATTTTCCTATCGCAGTCCGCTTTCGTTTAATCCACCTTTCAGGTTCCCACAGACCGACGCGGTAGATCCGCAGCGGGTGCAGCGCGGAAAGTTCCGAGCTAGACGCGGCCGCGGAATTCGCTCGACCGCTCACACCAGAGCGTCAATTATGAGTCGGCGTTTGGTGACGGTTGGCAAGGCCGCTCGACTCTGAGGGGTGCGAAGACTCCCGAACGCGGGCGGACATCCACGAAACTCAAGCTGCAGCGGAAGAAACGCGTCTAACTGCATTACAAATTTCGCCGCCGATTAAACGCTGCCAATCCGTTGCCGCGACGCTCGCTGGCCTCGGCAGGTCTGAACGTGCTCATAAGGCTACACGTGACGCGAAACTTCCGCTGCGGCCAATCCGCGTAGGCTGCGGATCTTCCGCGTCGGTCTGTGGGAGCCTTTCATCCTCCTTCTCTGCACTTTATCCACACTTCCACCTTTTGTGCCACAATCCCGCTCTTTTCCTCTCACACATATCCCACGAGGCCGCCATCCTCCTCTGAGAACGTCCGCCATCTGTTACGGCCTCGCCTTCCGCGCTCTCTTCCTCGCAAGCGGCTCGCTCGCCTCGCCTCGCGCGCTCGCTCCGCGCCGCGCCGCGCGCCGTATTACAGCCACCACCCGCTACTTGTCGCCCTCCGCGCCTTATAACACTCGTCATCCTCTCCCGCCATCTCCTCTCCCGCTCGCATCCACCGTAACGAACTCCGCTGCCCCGTCGCGCTCCGCCACTCGCCGCCCCCGCCCGCCAACGCCAACCCTTCGCCGCCGTAGGACGCGCGGCCCCTCCTGAATAATTCAGCCTGATTGCCGGCCGGCGCCGCGGAGACATAATGCGCGCCCATCGCTCGCTGGCTCCTTTATGAGCCTCCATAAAACACGTCGCGCCCCCGCCCGCCCCGCCCTCCCTCCGCCGCACAGTGCTCAATTTTTGTCCCCAGCTGGACAAAGTCGAACAGCTTATTTTCAAAGGGGGGCATCTCCATGCAACACGATTTTTCAGGAAGGGGAAGTACTTACATTATGCCTTAGAGCTGAAGATGGCATTCAACGGTTTTGAATTCTGTGTAACGAAAGAGAAAAGTAATATTTAGTAGCTTTGTGAAAATTAATACTATTTTTAATATAAATTAATAATATATTGATTCATAAAACTAGAAAACAAGGAAGTAGTGAGCAAGCTCTTCAGTTGAGAAAACGAAGTACAGCCAACACACATACTTGAAGTTTCCATAGCTGGACTGCAAAAGGGCAGGAGAGATTGTCTATAAGCTAAGGATCGATTCCAGCGATATCGCTGACTGGTTTGGATAACGTTCACTGGTGAATGCTCACGGAAGGGAGCCACGATGTCTGAATCCACTCGCTAAGTAAGAATAACTGGAAAGATTGCAAAGATGCGAAGTTGGTTGTTTGTTGTTGAAATGGTTTAGTAATGCAAAGTTTCACTTGAAATTTAAATATGTGATTTAATTTACAATTAATTTGCTCAGTTATTGATAATCCGCGTCGTACAAAAATGTTTTTATGAATTCATATTCAAATTAAAAATATTAAGAGAATTCCCATTTTGTGTTTGAATTTTTTTTACCAAAACTTTTCTAAGTCTTCTACGTTTTTTCTAAGTGCGTCCGTTTACATCCAAACTTTTTTATTGCTTTCAGTTTCAGGGTTAGTCATACTTCGTTAACCGACTTCTAAAAACACTACTATGACACGCAAGACTTAAGACATAGCAGGGTCGACAGTTTCGACTATCAGTAAGACGTGCACGGTATAAATAACATATAAAAGAGAGAAAAATCGGTGAATTAAAAATGTCCACAATATTTGAAATTGACATTATTAAGGACTAAATTTGTTCAACGAACAGTCACTCCGATCGGGACTCGATCCCGGTTTCTCCTACTTTACTCCCAGTCGCTCTAACCACTGAGTTACTGCGACAACCAATGCTTTGAACAGTTTCATGGGACTGATGTTTTACCCGTTATATGATATTCAATTTTCACCACCTTATAACATTTCTGGAGAGACAATTACGTCAGGATTACTAGATTCGTATTAAGAACACTTATTTTTCATTCAATTCAATGATGCCTGCCCTTCCGGCTGACCACACAAATGCCGCTACGCTTCTTTCACAGTCTGCTAGAGAAAGGAGGTATCACTGGGGCGATCAAATAGGCGAATTGAATTTTGCTCAGAGGCTTCATTTAGGATGTGGATCTTTTACATGCAGTAAATCTACAACATGGGAAGTCGGCTTTACTTCCCCACCGAAGGAAGGCGTACGAAGGATTTTTTCCCCTTTAGTAATCCTCGGCTTCGGTCAGGTTTGAATCCGCGAACTTCGGTACGCCAGTCCTGTACGCTACCCGTTACACCACCGAACTCGCAAATTTTTGTCCTCGTACCGAACCGAATTTGTTCACTGTGCGCCCCCGCGTGTGCCCTTGCAGCGGAGCGGCCCCGGGCCGTGCCGTGCCGTGCCGTGCCGCGGCGCGCCGCGTCGTCGCCTTTATGTATAAATCGCGTTACGCGGCACGCGCGCTGTTTATGGACTCGTAATGAAAGCGGCGGCGGCGGCGGCGCGGCGAGTGGCGAACGAGGGCCTCCGGCAGCAGCGCGCCCCTCCCACGCCACGCCACGCGCCACCCCGTGCCTCCCCGCCGCTCTATGTACCGTCGTGCGCCTTCCTCTGGGCGCTCATACATTCCGCTCTGATCCTCCACGCGAAGCTCTGTCACTCTCTTAACTTACGTGCACCTTCCTCTGCTTGTCCATCTGTCCATCTTTTTCTCGCACTTCTCGCTTTTTGGCTCCCACTTGCGCCTCTCTGTCGATCTCCCAACCTCGGTACACCTTCCTCTGCTTGTCCATCTGTCCACCTTTATTCCACTCTTCTCGCTGTTTGGCTTCCTCTCGCACCTCTGTTGATTTCTCAACCTCTCTGTATCTTCTGCTTATCCATCTATACACCTTTGTCCCGCTCTTCTCGCTTCTCGACTCCTTCGCGCGGCTCTCTGTCAACCTCCGTGCATCTTCGTCTGCTTGTCCATTTATACACGTAAATCCCACTCCTCTCGCTTGTCTGTTCCTCCTTCGCTCGTCCCTATTCTCTTTCTTTTCTTGCCTGACTCTCCTTGATGCTTTCCCACTACCCACATAGATTTTCCCCACAGAGTTTCTGGTATACCCCTTCATCCTACATTTTTTGATCCCAGTTAATATGGTTATAAGGCGATTTTCGCTGTAAATAAGGATTCTCCTCATAATTTGTGAAATTGGTTAAATTCCTTCTGGTTGCCGAGCAATTGACGCATGTGTGCTCGTATTTACGAGCATACAATAAATTTCATAAAATCATAAGTTAAGCCCAGTTACTGATTATTTGCTCTAGGAGATTTGTTTAAATAATTACAGAATGGCACGGTTTCAGGAGTTATGCGCTTATTCCGTCGGTGATTGATCCCGCTCCTTGTTTGCCTGAGTTTGTCTCTTCTCCGTTCTTTTCTAGATCCTAGCGTGCTCCTTCCCTCTCATCATCTTCTCTTTAATGGCTCCTCCCTTACCCTTCCGTTCTGCCTCACCGCACCTCGATGCACACTTTCCCCGCGCTGTCATCGCTTCAACTTTGCATAAAAGGCTCTAAACATCTGCGAGCTCGACGGCCGTTGCGCCGAAGCGGTCTTCCGCGTAAGCCACATGCGCTGCTAGTACATGTGGTGCCTAGACGCGTTGATTGCTTCCTTTGGAGACAACAGCTGCGTGACGGACCGCAAGTCATCAAAGTTTTCAGATTTGCAGCCGTCTGTCATTCTTTTAACTTGTGTCGTTCGCGGAACTTATGGATAATTGTTAGTATCTTAATCACGTTCATTTTCCAGCGAGAGCTTATCGCTGTCGTTTGGATAACATACTTTTTATAGCCTGGAATTTATCTCTTCATTAACTTTATATTTTTTTATTACACGTATTTTTTCATGTATATATTTCTTAAGGTTATTTTTTCACCTGTTCTAAATTATTTTTATTCTCCAATCTGTTTCTCATCCTTATACTTCTCATCTAAGCCAGTGCATACTAGGTAAATCTTGTTGGTGGCAGATTTTACAATATTAAATTATTTATAAAGATGCCTGTATAATACACAAGTATCTTTATAAAAACAAATAGTTTTCAATTTTATTCTTTACATATCAAATACTTATGCATATCATTTCTCTTCTCTTTGACTGAATTGAATATAGTTAGAATTTCTATTTATTTTTCTTTTCATTCCCTTTGAAACGCACGTTGCAGTAATTATTCATACAGTTCTTTGTTGATTTTAGATTGTTGATCTTGATAGTAGTGATATCTCGTTACTCTTCCCTTTGTTGTAAATCTCATGCTGCTTGTCTCTCTTCCCTGTCTCGTCTGCATAGAGGTCCCTCGTCGTTTTTCGGAGGCCTCGTCAATGTCCGGCGCCGCCAGTGACACGTGTCCGCAAGCGCGACCACCCACCGCGTTGTGCAGGTAGCGCTGACCCCGCATTCACAGCCTGCGCATATTCAAACCCCGCGTCGAGCGCGCTCAGCTGCACGACAGGCAGTGGTGGCTCGTGCTCAGGCTTCGCGGTTTCACTGTTACACAAGTTCCAGATAATCGAAATAGTAGTTTATGTACTTAATTTATAATGTTAAGCTTTATTTTATACGTACATGTTTGTAATACGAGCGATGTTAGGAGCTAGTTTTCAACTTTGTACTCGTGCAATAAAGCAACCTTATAAACGAGTTGCTTACACAATTTTTTGCATAAAAGCAGCATCAATTTTTAAGCGAGTCAAACTTAATTTTGCGAAACTACTTTCTTGTGACGTCTTGGGTACTTGACATCTGTGCGAGAAAACGGTGGTTGGCTGTTGCGTTCCCCAAGTTTCTCTCGTTGCGATTGGCTGGATGTGTGACACAATTTGCCGTGCCATAAAATCTAATACCTCATCATTTGCGCCGTAAAAAGCCCTTTCATGAACAACTTCTTGCAACAGAAAAAGTTGTTTATAATGCTGGTGTATAACAAAATATCTTATAATGTGTTAGGAATACACATTTAACATTTATTGATATTCAATATTCAAGATATTGCGCCAATATCGATGTATATGAAATCATTTTGAAACCAAAGAACGCCCAACTAGTGCTCTTTCCGGCGTCTGGTGCACTCCCAGGTAGTACACCATGTCACGCTCTTGACTCTATAATTGCGCGTACTGCATTTGCTCTTTGGCTCTATACTTCAACGTAGGGCCTTCGGTGACGCAACGCGTCTTCTTCCATGGGTGGGAGGGTCTGGTCGACGAACGCGGCGCGGCGTTCGCGGGAAATATCAATTTTCTGTCTTCGTATGAGACTAGCTGCAACTTGATTTTATGAATTTCGCATGTTTTTGAAAGTACTCAAGTCCAGTAAATTATTGACGGTATTGAATGCATTATTTGGAGACTTTATTTTCAATACATGTTAGGTTTGTTGATAATAAATGTCCTTTTGATGAGTCCATTGTGTAAAGTTGGCTGTTCTGGAAGAAAGAAGTGTAGGGATCTAAAAAACAGAATATTCGTCTTTGCATAGCACATCACACTCAGTTTATTAACTATTTTTGTTAAATAAACAAAGAAATCCAGGAGTTTCTTTCTGTCTCTCACGGTGTGTGCATCTCTAACCGTTGGGCCACTACGGAATCCTATCATTATAGCAGTAACAGCCTGCGAGCAGTTAATGTGAATGTGAGTTTGTGTGGAAGATATTTCATTATGGCAATATATACCAGGGTAGTGAAATATTCAAAATAAAGTGATTTTATTTGTGTAAAACGTGTGCAAACAATAGCGCTTATTGGAAAGTGATGTAGTACCATCACCGTATTTTCGTAACAGTTATTTTTTGTTTTGTATGAATTCTATTACCGTCAAGTGTTTCAATGCATAGCTAATAGAAAAACTGAGGTACCCACTGGAAGTCGGTGAATTTACCTGACACTGGCACTAAGCATAAAATAATGTAATATTTCAATATAGACATTTATTAAACTTAGTTTTAATATTTTACATGAATTCCTTACCTTTTATTACATATTAGTGTTCTGAGTTTTGGAAATTATATTTCCGTTATTCGATGGAAGTGTAACTTCCAATTTGTTGGAGCACCAGCCGCCTCTGACGTCGGGCATGGGAGCACGGCTTCTCTCGCCCTATGACGGGCCCGCTTTAATCCGAGCAGATGTAGATCTCGTGCCACGTTATGAAGTATGAATGGAATGTAAATGTACGAGAGCCACGAGATGTTCGCTACGAACGATGGCGTCTCCGCCGGAACGATGCTTTTCATGTGTTTCGGTGATAATGTTTTTCCTCATTACCGTGAGCAATAGAGTACTTCGCTAGGCTATACACGTGGAAGGGTCAACACATTTACGGAGTTCATGGACAGATTATATCCGCCTCACCTACGTGGAGCTTCTGATGGTTTCCTTATCTTGTGAATCTAATCAAAGTCGAAGCGCACATTTTCCTCTGCGCATGCACGCTCGCACGTGAAATATACAATGGAACGGAGCTTCTCACCTGCAGGAGTTTGGCATACACCGCACAGGGCACGAGATGAAAAGTTGTAACGCGGCTTCTCCTCTGCGTCGTTCCGCTCGAACGACTTCGCCTTTTATGTGGTAACTGAATATTGTTGTTTGGCTGACACTCGTTAAATCTGAGATGGAGAGATCAGAGAGATTCGTTACAAAGTGAAACCTCGCGCTGGACTCGTTGGAAGCGAGCGGCAACGCACGTGATGGAAGGAAAGGAACATTTCTTCTTCGTGTGCACACCGGAGTTATGAAAACATTTCCCTTCCCCTTTTTAGAATTGGTATATGTAATAAGCATTCGAATACGCATTCATACGTTCGGTGGAATCGTATTTTTGAAAGAAATTTGAGAGAGCAGTGGTGAAAGAAGCTTAATGTGTAGCTGAGGACACAAATATAATTAATTTATGTACTTATACCATCCACTTAAAAAATACTAAAACCCTATTTTAAGGTAATCACCTTATTCTGAGAGCATGCGAACGTTTTCTGAGCGACGGAACGAGCTTTTCTAAGATTCCGTCTCAGCCCGCTCGTAGCCGAGTCGCCTCGGCACCTGGTCCAGCCTCGCAGTTCCTCACGGGTATTTTAGGCATGCGAGCCTCTCTCCGGCGGCTGGGCTTTGGAGCGCGCCTTCGCCGCCCCTCCGCAGCCTCCGTCGTCTCCGCGGCCATCCCCGACTTCGCAGTCTCCGCCGCGTCGCCACCGCCTTCTCCGCCACTGCCTCTCCTTCGCGGTCTCCGCCGCCGCATCAGCCTTCGTCTCCACGGCCGACTCCGCCGTCGTCTAGGTTATCTTTGTCATCTCCGCCTCACCCTCCGCAGCCTCCGCCGTCACATCAACCGTCTTCGCCTTCGCAGGAGCCTCGACCGTTCACGTTACTTTTGCCACCTCCGACACCACCTCCTTCCCCGCCCCTGCCTCATCATTCGAAGTCTCTGCCGCCGCATCAGCCTCCACAAACGACTCCGCCGTCGTCTATGTTGCCTTTGTTACCTCCTCCCCCCCTTTCGACCCTGCCTCATCCATCGCCGCCATATCAGCCGTCTCCGCTTTCGCAGGAGTCTCCGCCTTCGCACGAGTGTCTACATTCCCGTCTCCACCTCGGTTACCTCCTCCTCCGCCACTGTTTGCACTTCCGCCATCTTTTCCACTGCCACCGACTCACCTGCAACAACAGTCATATCCGCCTCCTCCACTCCACCACTGCTTCCCTGCCACCTCTGCTTACGTCTTCACCCATTCTGCCTTATTTGCTTCTTCTCCCTAATCCGCCATACTCGTCTCCGAACGCTCTGCCTCTTCCACCGGCTGCGGTCTCCGTCTCCACCTCCGCCTCCTTCTCCGCCTCCTTCTCCGCCTCCTTCTCCGCCTCCTTCTCCGCCTCCTCCTCCACCTCCATCTCCGCCTCCGTCTCCGCCTCCGTCTCCGCCTCCGCCTCCGTCTCCGTTTCCGCCTCCGTCTCCGCCTCCGTCTCCGCCTCGGTCTGCGCCTCCGTCTGCGCCTCCGTCTCCGCCTCGGTCTCCGCCTCCGTCTCCGCCTCGGTCTCCGCCTCCGTCTCCGCCTCCGTCTCCGCCTCCGTCTCCGCCTCCGTCTCCGCCTCCGTCTCCGCCTCCGTCTCCGCCTCCGTCTCCGCCTCCGTCTCCGCCTCCGTCTCCGCCTCCGTCTCCGCCTCCGTCTCCGCCTCCGTCTCCGCCTCCGTCTCCGCCTCCGTCTCCGCCTCCGTCTCCGCCTCCGTCTCCGCCTCCGTCTCCGCCTCCGTCTCCGCCTCCGTCTCCGCCTCCGTCTCCGCCTCCGTCTCCGCCTCCGTCTCCGTCTCCGTCTCCGCCTCCGCCTCCGCCTCCGTCTCCGCCTCCGCCTCCGCCTCCGTCTTCGCCTCCGTCTTCGCCTCCGTCTTCGCCTCCGTCTTCGCCTCCGTCTTCGCCTCCGTCTTCGCCTCCGTCTTCGCCTCCTCCGCCTCTTCGCCTCCGCCCGCCTCCGTCTCCGCCTTCGCCTCCGCCTTCCGCCTCCGTCTCCGCCTCCGTCTCCGCCTCCGTCTCCGCCTCCGTCTCCGCCTCCGTCTCCGTCTCCGTCTCCGCCTCGCCTCGCCTCCGTCTTCCGCCTCCGTCTTCGCCTCCGTCTTCGCCTCCGTCTTCGCCTCCGTCTTCGCCTCCGTCTTCGCCTCCGTCTTCGCCTCCGTCTTCGCCTCCGTCTTCGCCTCCGCCTCCGCCTTCTTCGCCTCCGTCTTCGCCTCCGTCTCCGCCTCCGCCTCCGCCTCCGCCTCCGTCTTCCGCCTCCGGGATTTGGCAGCCTTATTTTTCCGTCTTTGGGCGTAAAGCGATTACACGGGGCTCGGCGTTTTGCGCAGCGGGGGCGCAGACGACATCTGCGGTGGTGCGCGCGCGATTTTTGGAACCGTATTCCGCGGCGCACCGGCGAAGCACGAGCTTCCAAAAGCACTTTTGCGTGAAAACGGTTAAAATTGTTGAATAAGTTTTATTTTTTATCATAGAAGTATTCAATTCTTTGTAGTTCTTCATCACCTTTTAGGTCTTACGCGAGGAGTTCGTTGTTTTTATATCAGTTTACAATTCAGGGTGCGAAAAGAGGATGAATCCGTATGTTTTTCATTTGTTGCTCTTTCTTCCAAGAGATTTATCCGAATATAACGAGTCTTGATACATTTTTCAGGAGAACAGACACGTCTGGAAAGAGGTTTTGAGTTCCTGTTCTGAAGGATTAACGTCTCGAGGTGCAATGGTTCTTAAAATTTACTATACTTCTTTATTCCGAGAAAATCGAATGGAAATTAATAGTTTTTATGAGACATTCTTCTTTTTATTTATGAACATAAAAATAAGTTCACATTGTTTGGTGTAGGAGAGAAGAGGATGGAACAGAAGAAGGTGAGGGAGAAAATCCGTTTGTGAAAATATTTATACTACAATAAGTGAGAAATAAATATGCCAAATATTAATTTATGAAAACTGAATTTGAGAGACCAATCAATCGTATTGCAGGGAAAAGCGTTGCTCGCCCTCGCCCTTCAAGGCCGTTTTTAGCTAGAATTAAAGGTATTAAAGTCCTAAGGCCGAAATAGAACAAATAACGGTCGTGGTTGACACGTGGATACTGACACATTAGCCAAAGTTCGTAATCAACCATGTATGTTGTTTGTGATATCGGCCGTATTTCGTTCAAAATATTTAGTAATTTCACTTTCATCTAAGAAAATAAATATAATAAATATCTTTTCTTGGAGTGGGAATACTCATCCACCATGTTTAGTCACAACATGTTTCGATTGTTTCTAACTGACAGACTAAAATCCTTAAAGGACGCTGACCATTACGAATGGCTTCTGCTTCCAGACCAGCATTACGAAAAGAAAAAGAAAAATCCCAAATGGTTTTCGAGCCCTAGAAGCAGAGAACCACCCAAAACAAACAGCTCGCGAAGGTGTGGGACGGCGCCAGAAATAGCACGGAGCGGGTTGTCGCGTAGAAGGCGAATGCAGAGGGGGGGGCGAGGAGCGCGGGGCGTCGCCGGAGCTCGCAAGGGTCAATGGCAACAGCCGCGCACGGGGCCCCGAGGCGCCGCCGCCGCCGCCGCCGCCGCCTCCTCGCCCGCGCACCGGCCGCGCTTAAAGGGGACGCGTCCTTCGTCCCGCGCCGCCCACACAGCGCAGCGCAGCGCCGCGCCGCGCCGTGCGGACGCCCGCCCAACGCACACAACGGTCCAAAAGTGCTTAAGGGGAGCCAGAAGGGCAAAAATGATGAAAATATATTTTTTACTTTTTTGAATTATTAATTACTTTATAGTTTTCTGTGTTAAATAAGCGAAGTTTCATCTTAATATGCCATCTCTAAGTAGTTTTTTTCTAATTTTGAAGTTATGTGGCGTGAAAGTAGGCGTGGACATTTCGCCACATTGTGGGCGTTGCATGAACGTCGTGGGCGTTGTTTTGCTTTCGTTGTGAGAAAAAGTTAATAGTTTGCTTTCTAGTGTTGGACTCACTGTTTCTTGTAAGAATTGAGGGCTGAATAGCGTTAAAATATCGGTGTTTGTGTTTGTCCAGCACATGTACCACTGAACACTAGGATCCATTTCCCGTAAGTTTAAAATTTTCATCTTTAGGGAACATTTTCTCAGAAACCACTAATAGGAGGATGCTCAAATTTTAACAGAGCATGTAGCACAGCAGTTTATATAATTTTATGGGGCGGATTTATAAAATGTTAAATACTTTATACAATATTGTTATAAATGTTAGTACTTTTGGAACAAACCGATTACAATAAGCAAAACATTATATTAAAAAACTAGTAATATTTTTTAAAAAGGCTAATTTAAACTACTTATAAATAATGAATCTACACTCACACCAAATTTCAAGTGTGTAAATTTAATATTTTCTGATAAAATGTTCCTTACATTGGCGAGATAGACCATTCCGGATCCCCTTAAATCACGAGTTAGCAAATACTCAAAATTAAATCTCAGTTATGATAATTACATTACTGCAACGTTTCGGATAAGTACAGATTTTTACTCATCTTCAGACTAAAACAATAATTTTCTATTAAAAAATAATAAATATTTTGTTTATAAATCTAATCGGGTACGAATTTTTACCCATCTCCGGGATGAAACAATTTTCTATTAAACAATAAATATTGTTATAAATCTTCCATATTACTTAAAACATCATTAGCAAACTGGAAAATTTGTAACAGGGTATTTATTGCATTTTAATAGAAAATTATTGTTTTAGCCTAAAGATGGGTAAAAATAGACTTTAATTGGGGGACGTCTTTAATTATAGGTAATTCCGAAGACGTTCACTTCTCGACAATCCAGGACACCACAGATCAACATACGCAAAGGGTAAAAATTACTCAGCTATTACTCCAGCCATGGAACGCACAGAAATAATATTTTAAAATGTAGTTTATCCATTGAACCGTGGCTTTTGCTTCGCTCTTTTTAGCGTTGCATCACGCAATTATCAGATTTTAAACTTTATCGAGGATATTGTGATCCGGTCACAGAAAATGTTCGTGGAAAATCCGGTCATGGAAAACATAATCTCGTGACACACAAAACAAGGTTATAGACTTTCGAGGGTTTTCATTTCTGATATTATTTAAGAGACCTTTTAAATGATCGTTAACGTATTTTAAAACGAAAATAATAATTTATAACTTTACTTCGCATTTTGTAGATCTCTTTACACTTCTACATGAGCTTACAAGTAGGGCGTTAGAAATTCCTGTTCAGTCCTGGGTCTTATTGGATTTTTCCCGGCGGACTTTTCGTTTGCTCGCGAGTCTGTGAGCACGAAACGCAGATATTTGGGCATTCACTGTTTCCTGAATCGATTTCCAATCTCGTATCTGGTTGTGAATCGGCTGCATGTGCAGATAGAAGAGCGAAAGTCATATTTTTCCGAGAGGAGCTTGCTGTTTGGCTCTGGAGTGACTCAGAAGCAGCGTGTTCGCCCTCCAGCTGTGAGATTGACTTCGAATCCCGGTAGGGGCAGATGGACGACGTAGCATAGGCAGACTAAGCACAGGCTTACAGTCTCCGTGCAGGGGAAGTCCCTTATATTATTTTACTTTTATATAGAGTTTCATTCGGTACTTTTTCTACGACTTATGGTAACTTTTATATGTTAAACTTTTACAGTGAATAGTTTCGTGGCAGTTGTCATGCAGGATTCAGCCAAAGCCACCTGGCGGACAGCTCCCTACCCTACCGTGCCGCAGGTGATTTTGGCACTAATAAAATTGGATCAAGGTGAAATTACGATCTAATTTATTTTAAATAATATTCCACGTAATAATAATAATAATAATAATAATAATAATAATAATAATAATAATAAAAGAAATTAAAACAGACAAGCATAATATAATATTAAATGCAATTTTAATTAACACAATCGAACGAAACATTTACTGGAACGATTCTCAATTATTAGTTATGCGTAAATTCTTGGTTTGTAAACATCTCTGTGATTGGTCATGAACCTGTATCATAATGAAATCTGTATTGTAATGAGTCTCATTATGCATCCATCAAATGATAGAATTATACAATGGGAGAAGAAAAATGCTTTTGCACGTTGCAAAAGCAGGGCGTTACGCATTCGTCACAGTTCTTTACGTACAAAATACTTTTGTAAATTATTTCTACTGTGCATAATTTTCAGCTCGGTTGATGATCGCTACCCGATAGAAAATATTTAAAGCCAATAAAATCTAAATACCTAGGCAACACTTGTTTTTTAATTAGATAGATTTAGTTAAGGATGCGAGGTTTTACCCTGAAACAACAGAAATGTTTGACCATATATGAACACAATAGGTGTATTTTACTAAATTAAATATAAATGAAAACATCAGCAGCCAAGAATCGACCAATTAAACTAAAAACTGTCGATCGACAACTCATGTTGGGGATTTCATAGCAACGGGTTCTCAGTGCAATGCGCAACAATGCTCATCGGTTTTTCGGCCACCAGAACAAGAATAGGAGTAAGAACGAACGGGGTTCTACGCGCAAACAGCGTCCTTCTCGACGGTCTGTCTCTCGCAGCCAATGAACTCGGAGCGACGTCGGGTCGAAGAAGCTCAATGTACAGCGAGGCGGAAGTTGATTTCTCGAGGCGCAGTGAAGGGCTCTTCAACTTCGTCGCCGATTGCAGCGAGCCGGTCGGACGGGGAGGGCCACCAATGAAGAGGCTGATAATGAATTAAGAAGTCTCTAAGCTCTTTTTCGGATTTCCCTAGTGAAGACGGCGAACTGTTGCCTGTAATGAAGCGATGAAAAGTGACAGCCTCTTTCGATTACATCATTCTTCATGAAGGGAAATTCTGACGGGTTACATCGTGAAGAGAAATCAAGAAATGACGACATGGTATAAAGTAGAAGTCGTTGTGGTGTTCATGAAAAGGTAACCGATGTTCGTCTCTGAGAAATATCAATAGCAGTAGACACATTTAAAATTTCTTTATCATCAACCTCAATCAAAATTGAGAAAAGTAGTACATATATATATATACAGCTTTGAATGTAGAGTATGTGTGTATTTTATTGTGAATATTGCTATGAATATTGCTTTTTTGTGTTGTTGATTTGAGAAAGGTTAGTTTACATTGGTCATCACTAACAAACATTTAGAAATTACCATAGGAGTATTACGTGTTTAAATAACAAATCAAGGAAGACATTTTTATCAAATCAGCCTTCTTCAGATAGACCATTCCGGAGGCCGCGTATAAGCGTGTTTAAACACAGAAAGGAAAAATATAAGGAAGTATATTCAAAACAAGGAACTGTTTTAAAATTCGGAAAATATTGAAAGATTTTTTTTACTTTAAGAGTATACATTACTTTGTGAAAAGATTCATTTATACAAAATTTAAAATAATAGTTTTCAAGAAAGCTGAATCGAAAGGTGAGATGTTAAAATATTTTGAACATTGTAGATCTAAAATTTGTACAGAAAAGAGGACACACTTGAATGGATGCACTTGCCTATTGAGCTTCCAGAAGTTGTTCTAGACGGCTGCAGGCGTAGGTGAAAGTTATATTTTAAACATTTCGAAAATCTGCACATAAGATTGGATTAAGAAAGTAGTTGGTATGAAAGCAATGGACGAAACTGACCAAAACGTATTATTTAAGATTTTTACACCTTGCATACATTTGAAATTATTATGTATGTTTGTAGTAATAATTTCGGAAAATGTAGTCAAATATTGTTTTCTGAAATAATTTTGTTTGCATACTATTATCCATCGTGATCATCTTTTTTCTTACGAGTCATACGAAGAAGTTACACATTTGTTAAATTATTCTAATTTTCTAAAAATCAGTTGTTTGATATTTTATGAAATATGCTAAAAATACTCCTCGCAAAATACTAACAGTCTATAAAATTATTTTTTTCTGGAATTAATACACGTTAGTTGCACGCAGTTTTTCTTATTTGCTCAACAAAAGGTAGACAAAGACACGTGACCTTTTTTCTACACCTCCACTTATAATGTCTTAAGGTTACATAAAATGCCTTTTCGAATCTGCAAATAATTAATTTGATCAACCTTCGAGCAAATCACACTTTTCAGTTTTTACTATGAACGAGTAAATATCTTATTAAAAATTTTATTAATATTAATATTATTATTATAGTAATATGTTAATGTTTTTAATTCTCATATTTATTTCGTTCTGTAAAGAGACCCATTATAACAATTATAATGTTAAGTCTCGAATTCGAACGATACAAATATGACATAATTAGCGTAGAATGGGAGATATTTCATCCTACTCTAATTTGTTTTCATAATAACTGAAACGTGGTAGGTTAGGCAAATTGGTCTTTAGTAAGCCTAAGAGATGTGCTGGAAAAGCAAGCACCACGTTTCCCCTCAAGCAGTGTTTTAACAAACAGAATGCGCGGCGCTTACTCCCAACATGACACTGACTGCTTGCTCACCTCGCCCCCTGTACATCACACGCGGTGCGCCACTCGCTATGCAAGACCTCGCAGCGAACCCGTGAAAGCGTCTCGGTAGCTCGCGGCGCGCGCCAGATTTATCAGGCAACCGGAGCGCCACTCCGCGGGAAAAAGATGAAAACTCTTCAGCGCCCTTTTCACGCCGCGCTCCACTTTATTAGACAGCGCCGACGCCGCCGACGCCTCTTCCGGTTGCCACTGCCGCTTCCGCCGCCGCCGCCGCCGCCGCTTCCGCTGCGCCGGTGTCGCCGCGCGCGGCCGGTTTGAGAGACGCGGCATCCAGCAGCGAGCGAAGCCGATTGCCAGATGCGCTCGGATGCACGCGAACGGGACTGTTCTTTCTGAACGCGACTCAGCACCTTGCAGTCTGATTCGCACGTCGTGTGAAGGGGAGGAAGACACAGTTCCTTGCCGTATTCGAATGGAGTTTTTAATATTTTTAGCATCTGCAATATATCTTATGAATGTTACGAAACGAATAAAGCGTTACCGTAATAAAATAGCAAATGTGCAAACGTTGAACTAGCATTGCATATTTTTGACCTTTGGTGTATCGTTTTAATTTAAGAAATTAATATGTATTTATATGCTATTGTTTTATGCATTTATATTAGCTAGAAATTGTTGTAAAATGTATTTTTATTTATTTTTTATTTGTTCTATATATTAAGAATAAACACGAAAAGGCAAATTGGCTACTTATTGCTGACACTGGGTGATTTAATCCAACTGAATAAAATTGTTGGGCATTCTTTGGCAAGAGGATCTATTTAAAAGCCGTCGCCAAATGTCCTCCAAACCACTCTAAAGCGTCAGCTCTCTCTCTCTCTCTCTCTCTCTCTCTCTCTCTCTCTCTCTGTGTCTCTATCTCTCTCTCTCTATATATATATACCTCTCTATTTATATCTCTCTATCTCTCTCTCTCCTCCCTCTTTCCGGGGTCTATTCGAGTTTTCTAATACATTTTCAATCACACGTTATCGCTGACTTTTCATTCTCATATTAGTGTTTCATGCTTTCAGCCTCTTCGATCTTTTATTATGTTTATAATCATCTGCATAATTATATAGAAATAAGTAGTGGAAGGGAAGTTACTAATAAAGGACACACAGATAAAAGTAAATAACAAAAAGGAAACATCTGGATGCCATCAGGCAGAAAGAGAGAAGGTGATTAATGATTATTCTATAAATCTTTGAACAACAATTTCGGTATTCGCTGAAGTATTGTTAAAGTAGTAATAAATGCCAATTGCGAACTAAACATAGTCGATCAAAATATTCTTGATTCTTCTTGTTCAGCCGTATTCCAATGGTGGAATTCCCCGAGATGGACGGATTATGTGTATTTCAATGCTTTTTTTCTAATGGAATGCAAGTAAAAAACTGTGTTTAAAAGGATCCTTAAAAAATACACACTGTTGTCATGTCGACTGTCGTATCCATCATCTCCAATTTACAAATGGAACTATGACGTAAGAAGAGAACTTCTAGGGCCACGAGCTTGGTCTCCGAATAAGAATGTGACGTATCATATTTTCACATCAGTCTTGACATTACAGAAGATGTGTTGCTGTGTTGCCTCTCGTCAACGTCCAGTGTTTCAACATTACTTATTTTTGTCATCTGCTTTTATCTCTTTTCATAAACTGCGTCTCCTTTCATGCCTTACATACAAACAAGGGCTCCTTGGTCTCAGTTGTGCCTCCTGCAACTCGGGCATCTTTTATACGTATACGTTACAAAACTCATGGACGGGCAAGACGAAGTAAAGCAGGCAACGCGATTGTTTTCAACTTTGGATACCGGAATTGAAATACAATTTTGATGAACAAGGCGAGCTTATTACAGTGGAAATCCTCCCATTTCTCCTGCCTTGTATTCCTGATTTATTAAATGAGGCACTATTACACATGTGAGCTGAAACAAACTTCATGCACAGATAATAGTCTTAGGTAGTTAGTAAAGCACCATAAAAATCCTTGAGGTTTACGTAACCCTGCTGCCTCGGTAACATTTCCTTACCTTCTCTTAGATGACAATGTCTACTATGTTTTCAATCTGATAGGTTCAGCATTTTTTCCTAATTTGTAGTTGCTGTTACTTTAATAAAATCACTAATTTGTTCATTATATCATCATCAACCATTCTTCCAAAGTTATTTTTTTTACGACGGTTGTGCCCCACCAATCAGCAATGGTGCCGATGCCATTCAATGCAAACTCTGTCGCAAGACATCAGTCTGTTCCACGTCGAGCGCTTTGCCCGAGTTGCTGAATTTTGCAAACCAGCAGTCAGTTGAGGTGGAGATTGACTATCTGCTGGGTATCGGGTTCGATACCATAGGATGACCAGTGATGAAGTAAAACAGACAAGAAGATGTTACAAAGTTCAATTTAGTAATAGCTAATAGTTGGAGCATCCGAATGATGTGAGTTTACTGACTGGTGCGCTCCTTGGCTGTCGGGTCCCTCAGTAAAGTATACTCGTATTTGTTTTCAGATGGTTAAAATGTATAATAGAAGTCCCCAGAGAAGGTTCTTAGAGATAATATTATATTAGAAACATTATAAGGTAGTTTCTAGAATGTTTCAGGATATGGCATTTTTTTCTCCAAATCGCCAACACACATTCGAAAAACAACTGGCAATTGGAGCGCTCGCTAGGACGGTGCCGTCTAAAGGTGACGGGGGGGGGGGGTCTTCCTTGTTGTTGAGTCTTCTTCATAAGGTGGAATACATAACTCCCGGGCGTCGGCGTGCGCGCTCTGCCTTCACTTGCGCCCCTCGTTTGGTTTGTGATTCCGGCCGCGTCAACAACTTAGGTCATTAGTCCTGTTAGTGTAGTGCAGGTTTCTTCCTCGGGAGATGTCGGTGATCTTCTCCCGCTGGATGGCGAGATCCGACGCCGACCTACCATCGACTAGCGGGGTTTCCTCCTAACCAGGACTCTCCCACCTGCAGGGCACCGCCCCAGCTGGGACAAGCTCGAAGCTCCCGACCGGTCTTCCGGAATATGTGGTAGTGTAGTGATTTTTAGTATAAGTGTGTGTGTGTAAGGGGAGAGGATAGGACAAGGAACGGGAAGGAACGATCGCGCGCGGTCCGTGGCCCGTTTGGTAGGGTACTGCTCCGGCATTCGCCTGGTGTTGATCGAAGAAACCACGGAAAACAACCGATCAGAGCAGCCGGCCGCTAGAGTTCTCCCCCAGACAGCGACTGAATTTGACCTAGCTGACAAGCAAGTGTCGAAAATCCTGCCGCCGTCAGGACTGGAACCTAGGACCTCCCGGTGAGAGGCGCTGCATCAGTGGATGCCCTGAGCCACCGCTTCCCGTACGCCCCTCGGGCAGCGTGGGGGGCGGCGCCGGGACCCACGTCACTTTCCTGCGCCCGCCGCCGCCTCCGCCGCTGGAGAACCATTGATTCGCATGGCCCCGGCCCGCGCGGCGCCGCCCCCGGGATTGATTTTTGCGCGGGCGTCTGTTATTCGGGGCGCGACGCGCGGCTCGCCTCGCCTCGTCCGGCGCGGCCCCAGCGCGGCACTCGTGGCGAGCGCCGGGCGCGGGGTGGAGCGGGTGAGGCAGGAGTGGGCGGAGGGTTGATGGATTGGTTAGTAATTTGTGGGAATTCTGATTCGGTGTTGTTGACGTTCTTATGCGAAGAAATAAAAGAGGTCATCTTCGTCAACATAGTATTTTTATTAAGAAAAAATACTATGTTGACGAAGATGACCTCTTTTATTTCTTCGATTAGTGATTCCAGCGCGTCAACTGCTAAGGTCATTAGTCCTGTAAGATTTGTGCATGTTTTCACGCGAGAGATGGCGGTGATCTTCCCCTTCGGGATGACTTCCCCTCCGGGGCCGACCTACACGTCGGCTTGCTCGATTTTTCCCCAAACAGTTATCTCCCACCAGCGGAGCACCGCTCCAGCCAGGATAAACTCTAAGCTTTCGACATATCTCCCGACTTATGTGCTAGTGTAGTGCAAGTTAGCGAATGAGTGTGTAAGGGGTGAGGATAGGACAACGAAGAAGAAGAAAAGGTCGCGCGCGGTCCGTGGCCCGATTGGTAGGGTACTGCCCCGGCATTCGCCTGGTGTTGATCGGAGAAACCACGGAAAATTTCCGATCAGAGCAGCCGACCGCTAGAATTCTCACAGCCAGCGGCTGAATGTGACCTCGCTATGTAGCTAGGTTCGAAAATCCTGCCACCGTTTGAACTCGAACCCCAGAACCTCCTGGTCAGAGGCACTGCAGTAACATCAATTGCTGCCCTGAGGAATCTAAGCTAGTATAGGAGGGGAAAGAGGGCGAAGGAGGGGAGAGGGTTGTGGCGGGGAATACGTCGGGTGGGTGAAGGGCGCGGGGACGAGTCCCGCTGGGAAATCCCAGACGAAAGCTCGCGACGAGGCACCCGGGGGGGGGGGGGACGAGGATGGAGGCAGCTGACGAACGTGAGCTGGGGGCGAGAAGTTAATACCTCGATTCCGAGTCCTTGGAGCTGGCTAAAGACGAAATGTGGCTAGAGAAAGGCGAGGGCAGGAGATGGAAGTATACAGCCAAAAATAAATGATTAAGAAAATGGTATAGTGCATAATGGGAAGCTAAAATGTTCTTGTGTAATGGCGAGAGATCGGAAGGGGTCACATGAGTAACATTGCTACAAAATCTAACTTTTTCTAAGCTCTCCATCTGAGGATACCTTCTCCCAGTCCATGTTTCTCGTTCAGGTAGAGAACGTACTGCAAGAACACGTATTTTGGAACATTATGCCAGAAATACTAATTATTTATTCTATGAAGTTTTTTCATACTATCACTTTTCTCATCAATGATGATGATGGCAGACGTATTATTTAGTGGTCGAGAAGCTAATAGCACCGCAACCCCATGGTGGTAAAAAACATGATTTAAACAGCTCGCAAACTGCAACCTTCAGCGGTGAGTACTTGAACACTGTTTGGAGCTCTTTAGCCTTCTAGTGCTGAAAGTAATGTAGTAAATGACAATTGAGTGGAATGATGGGACAAAATGCGCTGGTTGTCAATGCTTGAGCTTTTATACGCAGAGGAGCGGCCAGCTTCTCTCCAGCGCGCACTGTGCAGCGCGGACGCCGCGGGGGTCGTGAGGGCACCAAAGGGCAAAGAGGACGCGGACGCGCTGGCCGCACGGACGGCGGGGCGGGGGTGAGGGCCCGGCCCGCGTGACTCCCGCCCTCACCTCCGCGACGCCCTCCGCCGCGCCGGGGCCTTTTAGGCGGTGGCACTCAGCTCACGAAGGGGGCGGGCCGGCTCCCGCGTCCGTTTTCAAAATTTCAATATTCCCCTGCGCTGCCACAGGTACAGGCGCGGCGGAGGCGACGGCGGCGCGGAGAGGAAGGCGTGCCGACGAGGGGCAGGCGCCCAGTGGGCGGAATACGCACTGGCAGAGGCCGTAGGAGGTCCCTTCGGAGAGGCAATTCCTTGAGGAACCCCCTATGGGTACCCTCCTCCTTCATAAACCCTCTTGGCAACCCCCCTAGGTGTCGCACTTTGGCTAACGCCCTCTGATAACCCTCTGTAAGTATCGCTCTCTGGGTAACGCCTTCTTGGTAATACTCTCTGGGAAACTCTCTCTGAGTATCGCTCTCTGAGTATCGCTCTCTGGGTAACGCTCTCTAGGTAACACTCTCTGGGTATCGCTCTCTGAGTAACGATTTCTGGGTAAACATCTCTGGGTAACGCTCTCTGGGTAACGCTCTCTGGGTAACGCTCTCTGGGTAACGCTCTCTGTGTAACGGTCTCTGGGTAACGCTCTCTGAGTAACGCTCTCTGAGTAACGCTCTCAGGGGAACGCTCTCTAGGTAACGCTCTCTGAGTAACGCTCTCTGAGTAACGATCTCTGGGTAAAGATCTCTGGGTAACGCTCTTTGGGTAACGCTCTCTGGATAACGTCCCTTGAGTAACGCCCTCTGGGTCAATTCTCTTGGTAATTTCCTCTCGGTAAACGATTACGTGTTCAAATCTCGGACGATTCGTCGATAAATGTAGAATTAATAGTGGATAAAACTGTTCACGTTTTCTCAGTGTTCTTTCGTTTTCTCTCTTTTCTTCCACTATTTCACATCATTAGTAAAATGTCATATAATAATATTAAGCCACCATATCACTTTTTCATCTGTTCATTTTTTCATCAGTGTCATTGGTAAAGGTAGTGAAAAAATGAAAAAGCTGGAGAGGTACCTTATTCTCAAACCTCATAAAAAGTGCTAATATTTCAATTATTAGGCGCGAATTTTGGACGCGAAATAATTATAGTAAAAGTTGTCATTTTAATGAGTTTATTCGAGATGATTAGGTCGTTTTTCTTGAACAGGAGTTTGAAACGAATCTTCTTTTTACATGACCATATGTAACGAGCCGATTGTTTCGATTTTTCTGACGTGTTTCTCAAAATCTAAAGGTGGTTGATTCATTTGTTTCTATGATATGTGTGATGTTATTTCATTTACACTGAATTAAAATACTTCAATATTCTTAAAGAGTTTACCAGCTGTATTTGTTCTTTGGAAGATCATGCATAAGTAAATGGACCAAAAGTTACGAAATGTGGAATATATTAACTTTCCACAAGGAGTTCGCCTGTAAGCAACAAAATATTTACTTTTGAAGTTGACGGAGTGGAAGGAACGCCTTTCAATGTGTATTAGCTATTCGCATGTACTAGCGGAAAATTGTACTAGGATTGTAATACACCATTATTTTATTGTTCATGAATTAAATATTTCATGCAGGAAATTTTTACTGAACTTTTTCTTTCGACCAGAGAATTAGGGCTACCGGGAAGCGCAGACATGCACATCAGCCACGACGAGAGCGAAGGGTTGAGTCTCCGTGTTGCTACACGGCTCGTTAACGTGATGCCACATTGTTCGGCCTGTCCGTCCCACCTTTCAGGTATGCATTCCTCTCTTTAACATGCTTTCCCACAACACTTCTGGAGTTGATGTCCAGTCTCGGGCAGTGAGGGACTTCTACGTGCGTCAACCCAGTCAAATGTTGCAGCGTTCGTTTTGGGATCGTCACCACTAATGAAACCGGCATCAAATAACGCATCCTGTGTGAGAAACAAACTGAATGAGGTTCAGAATATCCCGGCTAGTCGCATTTCGTTAAACAAGTCAGAAAAAAATACATGTACTTTGCTCGTTCGGAATTTGAAATTGGTTATTGTAATGATATCAACACTGAGAAGTTATTCAAGATAGCATTCTTGTGACATCCGACGTATTCTGTGATAAATGAAATACTATTTTCTCTTAAATTAAGCCAACTTTAATGACAAAATAGACACGCGAATAAGTTTATTTATATTTCTATATCATATTTTTATCTCCGTGTATTTGCAACTTAAAATACAACAACAGTTGCCATGCACGGGGTTCAGATGAACTCTATGGTAATGTGTGAACTCTTTTTATCGCCATACTCTTTATTAATGTGTCTAACGTTTCACAAATAATGTTTGTCAATATTTTTCAAGTTCCCCAATACTTTTCTGGAAATATTTTAAATTTATTAAAATAGTAATTTAAGCATTTATTTGTCTTTTAATTATAATTTTTAGATATTATTTAAAAAATGTCATGTAATCATAAATAATAGCAATACTGTTGTGTTAACTCTGTTATCATAGATAAATGTGATTAGTGCGTAGATTTGTTGTTACAACGGTCCAATATCTTGAAGCATGGGCAGGGATGTTCCTTTCGTCCAAACCGAACTGGGAATCCAGAAGCACCTCAGTGCCACCTGAATGGGCGTCGGGTACTAAAGCATTCGCATTTGAGGAGTTCCGATTTACAGCCCCTGCGCCCGAGGGGAATGGCGTTCGGGGCCATTGCACTGCGGCGGGGGGGGGGAGGAGAGGGCGGGCCGCGTGGAGACGAGGCCGCGGGGCCGGGTAGAATTTGTGACGTAGGGTAGGCGGCGGAGGACGGCTTGGGACGACGTGGGGCCGTATGGAATATAATATGAGATTATACAGAATTTAACGTGCGTCGCCAGCCGCATCTAATCCCGCTGAATTTCCAGTTTGATACCCAGGGGAGGATGGCTTTTGTTGCATTTTGAAGACCTTGCACGTCAAACCGCCATAACTTATGTGTTTTGGTATTCAAACTTAAAAGGGAAGATTTTATGAAAGGTCTGAACAATAATGAAGGAGGAATAGCTACACAGGTTGGCCATGAACTCTGAAGTGGTCAAGGTATTTCTGTTGTTGCAATTCGACCGTTTTAATTTCCGCCAAGTTTCGCGATCCGCTGCGCCACTGTGTGGCTTGAGGCACGGGGCGAGGCGTGGCGGTGAGTTGCGATGTGGGGGGAGGGGGAGGGGAGAGAGTAGAGCGCGCTTTCTGGCCGGCCGAGCCGGGACGGCGCGTCGGCGGGCTCTTAGGCTAATTGGGTCCCCGGCTGATGCGTTTCCGATAGGATTCGCTTCATTAATTCAGCCGTCGTCGTGGCTCACTCCCCCCCCCCTCCACCCGCTGCCGCCATCACCCCCCACCCCGACGCCACCGGCTGCAGCCCGCGCTCTCCGCCAGAAGAATTTCTTAGATTCGACGCGCAGCAGTCGGATGTCAGATAGGGTCGGATTGTGCGGAGGGGCCTGATTTAAATGCTTTTGGGTTCTCCTGCCTCCTGCGAGAGGCTTTCTGCCTGCCTCTGGAGATTTGGCTGGGATATTTTTAGTTTCGTATTTCTCCAGGTCTGGAATTCGTCAATCTCGACAATGTTTAATTTATGGACAATGGATTACTTTTAACCGCTGTTGTTGTACTCGAATTCAAAACAGAGATGGCGTATGTGCATATATTTTGTTTGATTGTTCAAAACTCTCTTGAAGATAGAATGTCCCTTACTTCCAGTTGTATACGGTTTCAACCTTGAAACAAAAATAAATAAAAAATAAATGCCAAACCATTAGCTGCCCGACCCAATCCTATGTAATTGTTTGGGGACGTGAAAGTTACGAGCGGTGGATAACGATACTCGTGACAAAACAAGCAGCTGAGTCGAAAAGCTGTCACAACTAAATACATTTGAAAAGAAAGTAATTGACTTTGTCGTAGTTTCAAACTAGAACGTGCTGTTGAAGAACATTCTGTAGCGATCAACATTAATGAAGACAATACATTATGTGATTGGAAAACTATTCACCTTGGTCTGATGAATTGCTAATGGAAATGCAATGGGCGTAACACAAAATGTTTCACCCAAGGGAAATGAAAGGGTTTAGTTGACAATAAACATTTCTATGCGAGGTGAAATCGATGGTTCCAATGTTTGCAGTCGTTCTTTGAGTACTTAACGTACTTGTTTTATTCCTCACAATCACATACCTTAGTTGACTTTACGAATGATTCACAAAGAATCACTGATTAATCACGATTCTGATGAGAACAGAAAGAATCACGTTTCCTTCAATTTTAGGTGTATGTAATTCGCAATTTACTATCCTAAGTACTAACAAAATGTTATCGCGATTATAATTTGCATTTTAATTAGGTTATTTAATTGTTATCGTCTATTTTTACTTGGAAACCATTGCCCTGATGCAATTTCACTCTCGCTTAATTAGTTCGATTTTCATACGTAATTGTAGGATCCTCCCCACTACTAGTTGAACTACTCGTATATTTATTCCATTCATCTTTCTTATTTGCAGAATAACGTTTTATCTGTTATAATGTATATAATTCAACGATTTCACATTTATGGATTCGGTGAAACAATTTGTGCATCCGTTTAACATGTATGCTCTTTAGGTTGATCATGATTTTTTTCTAAGGACGCCACGAGAGCGCTCACACATCAGGAATAGTATTGAGCATTATCCGATATTGTACCTAACTGCATTGGTTGGAAAAATACTATTTAGCTATTATGTGAGAAAGGTTTTGTTAGACTCAGCATTTGTGCAAGCATAAAAAGTCATTGCTGTCTGAAGAAGAAAGTTCTGTGTGTGAAGCGGACAATCAAGTCTGAGAGGTTTTCTTACGCTGCTCGGCACTCTCTCCGCCAATTCCGGGGAATCGGGTTTCTTACTACACAGTCACGGCATTTCTCACGTCACTGCAAATTAACTCATCTCTTTCGAGACCCTACTGCATCCGTCCCTTCAATAACAATTCAGAAAACCCACTAGCCGGTAATGCGCGATCTCGCAAGTCAGCCCGCGTCACCATCTCACCGCCTTTCGACTTTCCCTAGTCTTCTCATCATGTCACCCGGCGCTTTTCATTCCTCACCCTCCCCATTCCGCCATCATCTCCTCCGCTCACCTCCGAGCGAGTCATCTCGTTCTCTACGCGGCCGCCGCCGCTGGCGCACCCCGCCCCTCCCCCTGGCGGCTCCTCCACGCCAGCCTCGCCACGCCAGCCCCGCCCCGCCCGCCACCCGCCCGCCCCGCCCACCCCGCCAGCCCCGCCTGCTCCGCTCCGCCCGACCCCGCTCCGCCCGACCCCGCTCCGCCCGGCCCCGCCCGTCCCGCCTGCCCCGCCCACCCCGCCAGTGCGGCTCGCGCCCGGAGGACCGCCTCCCCCATCGCCTCCGCCAGCGTAATATTTAATGGGGTCGCAGCCGCTCTCCACACGCGATCTCCGGCGCCCTATTCCCCGTCCGCGGCATTCAATTTGAATTTAAAAATAAGTCCCTCCGCTGCGCGCCGCCGCTGCCGCTCACTGCTCTGTGCCGGAAGCGAGAGCGGCCGTGGTGCAGCGGTTAGACCGCGCGCTTCCCACCTCTGGTTATTGGGGTTGAAATTCCGGTCGATTCACGTGGAATTTGTGAGGGACAAAGCGAGTCGCGACAGGTCTTCTAGTTATGCTCGGGTTTGCCCTGACTCTCATTCCATTCAATGCGCTCTTGTCATTCAAATAATAGCATCAAAATCGCCATTTCATCAAATTCTCCATTCATTGAAAGTGCGGTTGTAAAGCTTAGGCTCTAGCATCGTAATAAAGAAGCACTCTACGAATACGCAAAGCATTTTTTCCAAAAACAGTTACTTTTAATACAGAACTGTTAAGGAAATTTCCGAAAACTAAAAAAAAATTACATTTTACAGATTTATGTTTTTAAAAGATTCCAAAGTTAGACTTTTTCAACAGAATAACACTTCGTCCTTCGGCTAGAAGAAGTACTACACTAATATTTATTTGATTGTATATTTTGTCCAATGGAATTTGTAATTACTATTAATTTTCTATACCATGTAAAATGTATTTCATCTTTTAAAGAGATATTTCTTACATCTGAGTTAATTAGTCACATGTAGACATAGTTTGCCAAAACTGCATTATCTGTTTAAACTAAGTTAGTATTGATTCCATATAAAAAACCATTCGGGTAATTATTGAGTAATAAATCTACATTAATAAATTCAATATTTCTGCTGTGAACACCTACCTTGACCTATTCTTTTGAAAATGGTGACAGTTAAAAATATATTTTACACGGGTTGCGAAATTGACAGATGTAAATTTGACGTTACTGTATACCAAAATGTGTTTGAAAAGTTATATTGTCATTTAAATTCAAAATTTATTGGCCTAAAAATATTTTGTGTCGGGCGAATGTCTTTCCGACCCACTGTGCCTGCTCTCGTCGGAGGACTCCGACGGCCTCCGGGCGGCCGCCTTCGCCGCCGCCTCGCTGCCCCGCCCCCGCGAGGCCTCAAGTGTGTTCCATGGGGAACTGCCGGTGGGGCAGGGGATCCGCGAGATAGGCTGTTTACGCAACGCCCCGAGAAGGTTCCGAGGAAGCCATTGTAATAACAAAACACTGTTTAAAAAATTAAATCTGTCATTAACGTTTCATGTTCATTCCAAGTACAACTTCACCAACAGGCTTCAGAAGATAGTTCGACTTTGACCAATGTTCGTAGGGATCACATCAGCGAAAAGTTAGTGTGCATATTTAATATTTTCAACAAATTAATTAACTCAGTTTGGCAAAGTCCAAACAATTATTTTCATTCATTTCTCTGGATGTGAATCCAGTACTTACAAATGGAACTTATTATGCAACTCAATTTTTATTTGCATTCATACATTTTTAGCTTCAGCTGTTGATATTCACTCTTAGCATGCAAAACACAAAATTTAGAAGTTTTAATACATTTTCTTAAGATGTAAATCCTATATTACGGTACCTCCCGTAGACCGTCATCTAGCCCAACAAAATCATGAGACTCATCAATTAACCTCAATTTTACCCTTCACCTCTAGCAATCTCGGAACTTCACAAAATACGCCAATTAATAAGCACTAAATGAATAATTTTCTATTAGCTGTACAGTTCTTAAAATATAAATATTCAGCAGTTTATCATAAAATAGTTTACACGACTAGGAGTCGCAATAATGTGCAGTAAAGTCAAGGGTTCAAGGAAAGATAATCGTTACATCAATGCTGATTTGATATGCAGTTATTCTAGACTGACACTTTTATAATTACTTATCGTGGAATGTCCAACATAAGAAAGCCCATAAAAGGTAAAATTGTAGCTTGGAGTAATCTATTGGTACGCTAATTCGTGCTTTTCGGTTTGGAGTTTTGTGATGCGTACTTTCATTGTTTTGAGAATTGTTTTTTTCTTTTATTTTTTAGATCAATACTAGGTTATTAACACATCCGTGACTAAAACAATACTTTTAACATTTTAAACAAAGGGGAGGGTCTTCCCAGCCGCCCGCCGCTTGGAGTCGCCTGCAGGCGCCGCAGGTGTGTCGGCAGTGCGCCTTCGGCTTCGCACCTCGCGAGCGAGCGAGGTGAATGCGCGGGCGCGGAAGGGCTGAAGGGAGGGTGGCGCGCCCGGGGGCGCAAATTCCCCGGCTTCCGGCCGACGACCTCCCGGAAGGAGGAGCGGGCGCGGAACTGGGTCGCCAGAAGCTGACGCCTGGCACCGCGGAGCAATACCACGGCGCGCTGGCACGAGCGATGGGGAACGCTGTGACGAAGGGGGAGGGGAAGAGGAAATCATATCGTCGTCGATGACGGACAACCCCCATTGTGATGGAATTGGCGATTGTTACATTTTGGTATCAATGATTTACAATGTTCTTGTTATTTAGTTTGGTAAGAAAATTTGCAAAGAAAGAGAGAAATTGTGGCCTTAAAATATAAAATAAAAAACTTCCTACACGAACTTTACTATTTATAGATTATAGAATACATCGTATGTGGTAAGAGCCACATGGGAGGGTTCTTAAGGTGCTTTCAGAAACATATTTTATAGAAATATTTATTTATATAGAATTTTTATAGAAATTTATATTATTTAGAAAGTATACAAAGCGTAAACTTGGCCAAATACTCATTATTAACATTAAAAAGTGTTTTTCCTACCTCCTGTATAGTTTTTTTTCACATAGGAAGTCGTCCATCATCAATGATGATTTGTTATTGATGAGGCAGATCTAACATTGATATGGTGATGTTTAACTGAAGAAAGTTCATAAAGAGGTTTGAATTAATAATGAATCAAACGCGTAACGTATTGCTAGATTTATTCCTGATTCAGTATTCATGATCTTCTGAAAGCAATAGCTTCTGTAAACGGAGGTGTAGATAGAGTGCCGATGGTGTATATTACCTATATATACGGTACCACTAGTTTCACTAGATACACAATACATGGAACTAGAGTAATCAATGTGTGGATATTGGCGCCAGTTGCGTTGTCTGGTGCTATTACATGGAAGCGTAATATGATTCCATTGTGCCATCTGACAGGATAGCAAATTGAAATGTAATCAAGTTACTTTACGTTGAATCTCTGCCTACAATATTGGCAGAAAATTAAAAAAATCTCTGGAAAGGAACTTTCAGTTATTTGAAAAGCAGTTTACATTTTAATTTCGCTTGTCACCGACGAGAGTTTTTAATCGGATTCCTTGGGATATTTTTCAATGAACCGTTAACTGCCAACGTTCCTGGCTTACCTTTAGTTGTTTTCACAAAAAGTTTGTCAGAGAGCACAGAAACATTAGATTTAGAAGATGATAGCTGTTGTCGTAAACCAAATGCTGAGTTCCCTTCGAAAGATTTAGTTAGACTAATTTCAAAGTTAAATACACAGTTTTAGACGTGCAAATAAAACAGAAAAAGTGTGCAGATTTCTATGACCCGGCTAAAAAGTTGTTACATACCTTTTCTTTAATACCATATCTTTTCTGTAATATTTAAATCTGTTTGAATCTTGAAAACTGAATTCCACTCATACATAAGTTAGTCGTAAAAAGTACACAATATCTATTGTTTATGAGACGTATTTTTTGTCGGCGACGGTGAGAATGAAATTTGCCAACGCAATTCGACTGCAGCCCTGAAATTTCGATTCAAAATACCCTCACCTCTTTTCTGACACCACCGACGCAACTTCACAGGGTGCCATTTGCCTACCCTCACGTGGTCGTAATGCGGGCTTGAGGCTCATAGCGTGGTGGACCGAGAAATGGCTGTGCTTGGCGAAGGTGAGGGGAGACGCTGGCTGTCTCGAGCAGGGCGTCAGATACAGCGAAGAAGGTGGGATGTGGGTGTTCCGTGAGCGTGGGTAATAGAGAAGTGTGAAGCTGTAAGGGGAGTTTGAGGTGCTTCAGCGAGTGTGGAGCTCTTTGTCAGTATGAGGCTGTACGGAGAATGTGCTGCTCGGGAAGTATGGGACTGTTAAGGTAGTGTGGGGCTGTTAGGGTAGTGTGGGGCTGTTAGGGTAGTGTGGGGTATGTTCGGGTAGTGTGGGGTATGTTCGGGTAGTGTGGGGTATGTTTGGGTAGTGTGGGGTATGTTCGGGTAGTGTGGGGTATGTTCGGGTAGTGTGGGGTATGTTTGGGTAGTGTGGGGTATGTTCGGGTAGTTTGGGGTATGTTCGGGTAGTTTGGGGTATGTTCGGGTAGTGTGGGGTATGTTCGGGTAGTGTGGGGTATGTTTGGGTAGTGTGGGGTATGTTCGGGTAGTGTGGGGTATGTTCGGGTAGTTTGGGGTATGTTCGGGTAGTGTGCGGCTGTTCGGGGAGTGAGGTTCTGTACGGGGATGAAGTGGCATTGCTGGCATCGAGCGGTTTTGCGCCGCGCGAGCCCGTAGCGTGGGTGGGCGGGTGGGTTCGTTTCCGGTGAAAGCGGGCGATCAGGGCAAACTTAAATGTAAACGGCGCACGCTCGCAATTACTGGCATCGTATTGTGGTCGTCAGCGGTCGCTACAGGTCCACGTTGCGAGAGCTTTCCTTGGCACTTCGTCCTTCGATCTTCGACCTTCAACTTTTCTTCATGTTTGTCGTCCTTCATGCTTCGCATTTAGATTTTCGTCATTCTCTGTTGTTCATCACATTTAATCTTTCACTTTCAGCCTTCGCCCTTCCTCCTTTGATCATTGACCTTTCTCCATGCTTCGTCTTTATTGCTTTTGCTATTTGTCCATTGCTTTTAACCCTTGACATTTCATCCTCCATTGTTCTCCCTTCAATCTTCTCCTTTCGTTCTTCGCTCCTCACCCTTTGTTTTCTTCTCCCGTGTCTTTGCTGTGTCTTTCCATTTACCAGATAGAGACGGCTCTTAATTTCGGTTTGCAGTTTTGCGTAGATTTTGGCGCAGATTTGTCTTGAAAGTGTGGGCTTCCACGACCTGGGAGACGCCTCGTCCTAGGCACAGATGCCAAGGTTTCGGTTGCCGTTTTGCGACCTTCCTCAGGGAGAAATGTATGTAGCAGCATGAGTCTCCTAGACAGCCAAGTGGATACAGTTTTCCCTTGCTTCGAATGCCCTTGCCGAAAGGTATAGGACTTTGAAGAACAAGATGCTGAAAAAATGTCTGGGATACATTTAGTTTACCGAAGTAATGTACTTTTGAAACGCTAACAAATAGCTCGCTGAGTCTGTGCAAATATTCCATATTTGTAAATAGTTTTTTTATAAAAATGCAACCAAGAACATATTGCCCTTAGAAAGACTGTTTACGAAAGTGACATAAAGCGCAGAAACATAGTGTTACTACACTCTTCGTTTTTCTCGTTGGAAAACTCCCCGTTTTCTTTCTTTTATAAAGAAAAAAATAGTCACAATTTAATAAACCTGATATGCCTTAAATAACCTGATAGATTCCGGAATATTAGTGATTAGAAATGAAAATAAAGTTTTGTTTTTTGAAGCAGTGTTTGCGAGACTGTTAATTCACTACAGGAAAAGGCTAATAGAGAAGGCGTGCGAATTTGTACAACGCATTTCGTTGTGCGCCAAGTTGACTGAAGACCAAGTGTAACGGGGAATGGAGGAAGCAAACTTTTGAACGTCGGAAAGTTATTTCTCACTTCATATTGTGCCTCGTTACTCCCAGGTTCCTTATTATATCCTATTTGTTTTTCTTGTTACTGTACTCGCTGACTGTGAGAACGTTGTATAGGAACTTCATAAACGGCTGCTTACAGAACAAAGGTAAATTTGTATGATGATCAACACAAGCACGTCACACAAACGTTGCTAGGTTAAATTTACAACAACTCGACGCTGTCGGGACTTACGTCGTACAAAAATTGGCCATTAAAATATTTCACGTTCTCCTCGTGCCATGTAGTCTCTCGTGAAAAACAAACGATTCACTGCTTTGCTTGTCATCTGGGACAGATCCAATCGAAACAGACAAGATGACAGCCGCACGCAAATAGTCATGATATTGCTTTGTATATTGAAATGCTCTCCCGATGAGAAATATTTCCTCAGTTTTCGTTGGACAGGTTTTGATGTAGAGAGATGTCACCTGAGTGATGGATTCTTTTCTGTTAGAATCGGCACTGTCTCTTTAAATGTAGCCTTTAAATGTTGAATCACTTTTTTTAAATGAAAACCAGAATTTGTGATTCTGAAATATGCCATGTTTAAATTTCCCTTCCTAGGTGAGGATTAGTAATGTCCGATAACATATTGACAATCACAGAATGGTTCCAAAATAAGACCTGAAGCTACGAATGAAATGGGCTGCAAATACATTTCTATCAAAATGAACGATTTTGATAAAATACGAACAAAATTATTTAAATGTCAATATTATATTATTAGAATCACAAGATAAATGGTGTGTGTTAGTGTTTATTCGATTTACAGTCCCTAACATGATCCCTACTAACTTATTATTAAGAAATACGCATGTGCCTTACAGAGATGTCGTGTTATAAGCTTTATGAAAAGCCCTAGATGCAACGTTTTGAGTAAAAATTATGATATTAGGACATAACTCATAGTTAATGGCAATGCTATTTTAAACTTCGTTATGTGGAATGTGAAAAGAGTTCCAAACAATGCAAACCTCTAAAGCATGTATTTATTTAGTAGTGATTGTGAATATACTCCCGAAACATCTGTACGTTGTACAGATTTATGACTTACATCTGTACATCATAAGTAGTCAAAGCTATGCTAAATTACATCTTGATAAAATGTGTCTAAATACCTCCCTTTTCTATTTCTGTGGCTTGGTGAAAGAAGAGCCCATGTAAATATTCAACATTTTACAGAATAGGTGACTTTCTTACAACATGGAAATGACTAAACAACGGTAGGTCAATGTAAATCAATTAGGAGATAAGATTAAGAGACAGGCCAAAGTCAAAAGTCGATTCTATCTTACATCGAAAGAAGAAGCTTTAAATCACAAATTGGGTATACAAACCGAAAACCACTAAATACTGACATTGGCTCTTCTTGCACCAAGCCACAGATTTATAATGTATTTATAAAAATATCCGTATATGATTTTACTAACGTCAGGATCTGAAATAATTCTGATGCAAAATATAATATATTTTTTGGAAATATTTATGTGATAGTGCGTGTAATTCAACTTTATGGTTTATATTCAACGTAGAAACTAGTAACATCGAAACTTTTTTAACAGTGCATTCAAAGTTTGATTTTGAAAATATAGCTCTTCACATAATCAACTCTATGTTCTTTCAGAAAACGTTTTGTCTAGAAGTTTACTTATAGACTTACACATACTCACTCCACGTTTCTACAGATGTTCTGCAGATGGATGTGCACAAGTGCGACGGGGAACTCGGTGATTATGAAGGCTGTCCCAACGCCGTAACGTTTCGTCGTAAGAGAAATACGGTGCCTGGGGTTTCAGTGCGCACTACACGCGCGGAACAATCCATTTGTGGGGCTCCCGCAGCGCCGCGCTCTGGACACGCAGGTGCGCCAGTGCACGCGACTCAATGGCGACGCACACCCAAGGCTCTCCTGTGAGCGGACAACGGAAGGACGGCCGTTGAGTGTTCCCGGCGCAGGGCGTTGGAGCGGCCGAGAACGAGAGGGTTGGAGGGGGGGAGGAAGGGAGCGAGCGAGACGGTGACAACGCTCATCAGCAAAGACGCACGAGGCAGTCGTAGGCAGGTGTACACGGCTGAGTCACACAAGCAACTAATCTCTACATGTTGGGACAAGTGGCACGGCCTGCAACGCGGCGCTCGCCGCCGTGGACGCGACGAGCAGGCGCGGGATGTCGCGTCGCCGGGGGAGGCGCGGGTGAGCCCGGAGACTGCGCGGGGCTCATGCGTACGACGCGGCGCTCTCACAGGCGGGGGCGGTGCGGCATGCAAATGGGCCCGCCCCCGACGCCCCGCCCCCCTCCGACTCCCGCGCCGCCGCCCCCTCGTCGCCTGGGCTCTGAAGGGGCCGCCGATTAATCTTGGCGCACCCGCCGCCCGCCGCGTGTTTAGACCCAGCGCTCCGCCCGGCCTCTTCCAGCCGCGTTCTGTCCGCCCCGAGCCCCCCACCCGCCCACCCGCCCACCCTCTCGACTCCCCGCCCGAGACCCACCCGCCCCGAGACCCACCCGCCCCGAGACCCGCCACGCCCTGCCCGTCCCGTGACCCGCTACGCCCCTCCCGCCCCCCGCACTGCCTTCACCCCCTGCCATCGCGCTGCCTTCCACGCCCCTCCCCCGCTGTCTGCGTCCCGCCACCGCCGTCTGTGCGGCTGCTTATAAATTCCAAGTGGGTTGCCCCGGCTAACGAACGCCACAACAGCCCCGCGCCCGCTCCGTGGCCGCGCGTCTCCGAGGATATTGTCATTAGGAGGATTTCTCTATGGTAAAGACGGCTCGGGTTCCCTCGGGCTCGCGCTTCCAATTTTTGTATTGTTATTTGGGCTGCGCGCGCCGCCAACTTCAGACCTCCAGTGTCCCTCCCCCGCCTCCCGCCTTCGCCTCGCGTCCCGCATCCCCCGCCCCTTCCCCCTCCCCCACTCCTCCCTCTTCTTCCCCTTCCGCCCCATCCTCGCCGCGCCACGCCCTCTCCCACGCCACCCTCCGACCTCTCGCGCCTTTTCCCGTCTTGCCGTAGGTTATTCTATCCCGTGGTGAGTGTCGTGACACACTGTTTCCCGCTTTCCTCAGCCCTTTGCAGCCTCCTCGGCTTTCCCTGCCCTTCCATGTAAGCCCTTTACTGCCGTGCTTACATACGCTCCCTCCACTACGTGGCGCTACGACCCCTCTTCTGACCAGCCAATGCTTCCGGACTTACGCACCACCACCTACAGAGGGAATTGCTGGAGGAACCCGCACACCTGCTGCCTCCATGCTGTGTTCACTTTCATTTGTGGTCACTTCTCCTTCTCATCTCCAATCGACTGTCCTCGCAAACGTCACTGGGTTCTCGACTTAACAGCACGCGTCTCTGCCTTCTCCCACGTAATCGTGCCTTCGATGCCACAGCATCTCCCATCTTCTCAATGGAGCTCATCATTTCACCTTCGTTTGGCGTCGCGTCGCTACAGCTTCCGCCCCCGCGCGTCCCGCTGTGTCGCGACTACCTCCTCCACCTTCGCCGAGGGCTCAGGATGACGCCGTCCCCGTCTCTACCTTCAATTCATTTGGTATGCGCTGTGGTGGAGCACTCTTGTTTCCTGAATACGGGGCCGCACAAAAGCGGTCCCCGTAGACTTCTCTCCCGCCGCCACCGCCGCTCCGCTCCGCGCCGCTTAAGTCTCCGGGGACCATCAGCATATCTTTTGATCGTGCAAGTCCTCCTGAGCCGGTGGCGGCGCGGGCGCGAGCGGGAGGTTTCGGCGGGAGGGATGGAGGGTGAGGAGGAGGAGGATTGGGGCGGGCGCGAGCGGGCCGGGCTGTCTCCTCGCTTCTTCCCTCCCGCTTTATAAATAGCTCCTTCTCATTACCCGCGCGCGAGTCACCTCTGGAACAAAGGCGAACTGGCACCACAGACCTCCCTTCGTCGTCTTCCCCTCCCCACATTCGACAAACTGCTGTCGCCTTCGACGTCTCTGACTTCACCGATGGCCCGCCATCGATCTTTGGTCTATTTCTCCACAATTTTGCCTGCCCGCACCACGGCATCTGCATGAACCGTCGACCAGCAATTGCTGTCAGGTGCTCTCGCCCGTGCATTCACGTTTCCTGCGTTTGTACCATCTTTTTCCTATCATTTCCATCTCTCCAGAGCCTAGAGCTTGTGCCGGCTGGGGAGGTGCCCCGATCGTGGGAGACACCTGGTTAGGGAAAAGCCCGCTAGCAGACATATAGGTTGGCGCCGGATCTCACATTCCAGTCGGGGAAGATCACCGCTATCTTCCAAGATAAACATGCACTTTACTTAATGGGGTCTCACGCGCTTAGTAGTTGATGCGCCCGGAAACACTAACCAATAAATCAATCCATCCATCCATTCGTCTCCTCAGGCAATTCCTGCCCTCGTTTCAACGATTCTGGCTGTTGGTATTCTCTCCAGTTTGGAGTCTTTCGAACCAAGTTCTCGTTGAGATTTCTCGTGCCCTACGTCTCCATCTCCCTGCTGACGTCTTCGTCTCTCCAGACGAAGCGGTTCCTCTGGCTCCCGATTTGCGTTGACGCCTCTCGCGGGCTTGCCCCGCGGCGCCACCTCAGCCTCCTTCTCCGCCTTCGCCACAGCCTCCTCCGCATCTGCCTCTTCCCCCGCCTCCCACCTTCGGCTCCTCCTCCACCTCCCTCTCCACCTCCGTCTCCGCTTCCCCCTCCACCGCTTCTGCCTTCTCCGCCTCCGCTACCGCCTCCTCCTCCTCCACCTCCGACACCTCTTCCTGCCTTTTCCCCCGCCTCTTACCTTTGCCTCCTCCATCTCCTTCTCCTCCGTCACCACCTCCCCCTCCGCCAACCCCTCCGCCACCGCCGCCGCTTCTGCCTTCTCCGCCTCCGCTACCGCCTCCTCCTCTGCCGTTTCCTCCGCCTTCGCCTCCGCCGCCTTTCCCTCCGCCTCCCCCTCCTCATCCGCCTGCTAGCTCTCGAGGACGGAGAGGCGTCGGCGCGCGGCTTCCTCTTCTCGTCGAACCTCCCCCTCGCCTCCCTCCCCCTCTCCTCCTCCCTCCTTCTCCTCCTCTTGGCGTTGGTTTATTAGCAGCTTCTCGCAATACCACTCGCTGCTGCTGCTGCTGCTGCGGTGGCGGTGAATGCGGCTGTGCCGGCGTCGGAGAATTTCGCACTTGTTCGTAAGCGGCGCCGCCTGCTGAAACCTCGCCTTTCAAGGAGGATTGTACTTCTTTTGACGTGTTTGGTTGCGACTGCTGTGCATGCTAATAAAGGGGGAAGGAGGTGGAATATAAATTTTCACTCTGTATTAGATTCAGAAATAATAAGAATTCTCACATTGAGCTAAGGTCTCTGTAACACAGAGGAGACTGCTCTAGCATTAATGCTTTTGTAGTTGGTAAATCCTAGAGTTGTTGAATAGAGTCTCGTTTGAAAGCACGTACTACGGTAAAGCTAATGTGAGAAAACCATTTGTTCGAATTATATATTTGAAGGCAACTCAATTCATATGAGCCACCTTAGACGTGCTCGGGGGGGGGGGAGCAGGGGACAGTGGCCCCCTAAAAGTTCTTTCTGGAACGGGCGCCTAGCCTTACACAATAAAACATTTTCATTTCATAAATAACTTCAATCTTTGATTTTCCCCTTTTCCCTAACAAATTGGGGAATTGTTTCACAACATTTGGAGAAGGGCCTCTGAAACCTATCAAGCAACTCTGTAAATGGTGTAACGTAAAATAAACTGTATTCATTAAAAGTACACTTTTCTATTTCATTATCTTTGTATGTTTTATTTACAAGGAAAGTATGTCATTTGTAAGTAAAAAAAGTTTGAAGCAAAAAGAGCCCTAAAAAGGTCCCCTCTTCTTTTAAGCTGCTCACACCTTTATGAACTACCAAACATTTTCAGATAATACATTATCTCGATTGTTTTAACAAAAGTTATTTTCAAAAGGGCTTCCTGGAAGTTCTTAGAAATACACTTTTATTAAATAGCAATATATCATGTGCTTGGCGGAAATTTTATTTTAAATATACAGAAACATTTTAAAGTACTGGTTCTTTCGTGCAGTTGCGGGTCTCTACATTGTGGAGTGTCCTTACTTACTTCCACGAGGTTTGACGACACGGTCTTTCAAGTTCTTGCCACCGTGCGAATGACCGTCATGCGTGCAGTGTGGTGGGAATGTGGACGACTAGAAAGGCGGATGCCTCAAGTAGAGCTCGCGATGTGGTCTTCCCTTCCGCGAATACTCGCGCCTAGTCGTTCAACGACCACAATGGCGTGGCTTTCGCTAGGAAAACACGACAGCATTTCTTGAGGCTTAGCTATTCTGGCGATGAAGTATTTTTCGTTTGATCGGTATTACACACGGGGCAATTATTATACGCACGTAACGCAAAAGAACGAAAAACGTTGCACACCGCTTGAGGACGCGTGTCGATTTCCCCCGCGCGTATAAACACGGCTGTCGGTGTCCATTTACTCTCGGGCTACGTGAAGTCACCACAGGAATTTGTGTTCATCCACACGTTGAAACTCGTGTTCACAATCCGTAGCTAGTATGTGACCACAACTCACCGAATAAAATTGTATCGAACATTCAAGATTTTCTTCAGGGCACGGGCACGTGGTTGAACTGTTTTGATCGCATGTGTGAGATTTCTTCATGTATGTTAAAAAATATTGGACGCGTGAAAAATTAGGAAGCGAATGCCACTGGAAGAAATAGCAGATTCAAGTACTGGCATGTTTAAATTCTTTTTATATAGATTGTAACCTCCCCTCGCAAAATCGGAATGAAATCTTAACTTGTGTCAGAGTCGCGTTCATGTCCGCAATTTTTGTTATTTTGAGTATGTACGAATAACTCAAGTATGTAATGAAATAGTGTTACATTATTACATTTTTTACAATAGTATACTGTGACAATCTACATGGGAAAGAAAATTGAAATAACTAATACATTTTATTAGCAAACACGGCAGTCGTAATGGTTTGCTTTGATTAGCTGATTATGAAACTCGATCTTATTCAAGCAAACTAGCATAAATAATCAATCTTATTATATCATTATTCATTTCTCAATCTCTTTCATACAATGCATCATAAATTTCCAAAGCTTTCTTTGTAATTCAGTGGGTCATAAACTATTCGCTATGGCTGAATGAAACGGATTTCTTTCTTCGTGGCTCCCTACCCAAATTATCTTCGCACGGCGAGTCTGATTGCACTGTTGTGGAGCCGCTGCGGTCTCGTCGACTCGGGAGGGTCTTCACGGGGAGCCAGAGCGCGCCGCGAGCGTCCCAGGGGGAACAATTGACGGACGCGCCCCGGACGATCCGCCGCCCCGCCCGCGTTCCGGGGGAAGTCGGCGACGGAAACCTCGTGGCTGCAGAGGTGGTGACGGCGGCCGAAGTGACGACGACAGGTGGAATGGGACCCGTTGGAAATGACGGGGAGAGAACAGGTCAGTGATGGCGTTAGCAAGACAGCTCGAATGGTTTAGAGCAGGGTTCTCCAACTGACGGCCCTCGGGCCGCATTGGTCAAAAGTGAATGTCCCTTCCAACGACGTAGGGCGAGAACATTGTGCGCCTAGCGTATGCACCCTGCCGGGGTCAACATCCCTTTAAATTATAAAAATTATAAAATTATAAAAATTATAAAATTATAAAAATAGGTTAAATTTAGATTTAAGGATTTTTTCTAGTAAATTTAGAAATTCAAAATCATCTCAATGTGTTTCACTGCGTTATGCATGACACACATGACAACGAATGGTTCCTTTACCCCCACCCTATCCGTTTCAGAGTAGCTGAGAAAACTGCCCGAGACAAACAATAACAGAAGTTACATGTGGATTGTTCGAGTATTGAAAATATGGTCTGCAACAATATTAAAGGTTTTAGTTGTGGCCTTTGAGATCTTGCATGGTGAACATCCCTAGTTTAGAGCGACGACTATGGGGACATAGCGTGATTATTTTGTGTTCCCGGGCGCATCAACTGTTATGGTCATTAATCAAGTAAAAGAAGGGCATGTAATAGCGTGGCAGATGGTCTTTCTCTCCTGCTAGGTGATATCCGGCGCTGACATGCACACCGCTTGCGGATTTCCCATCCTGAACGTATCTGCTCCAGAGGAAGAATCGTCCTAGCAGGGAGAATCTTCAAGCTGCCGACTGGTCTTGCAGCATGCGTGGTAATGTGGTGAATGTAAGGGTACATGTCAGCGAAAGACCTTTCTGAGGAGAGCAAAAGTCGACAATGGAAACAACGTGTGATCCGTGGCACCTTTGTTAGGCAATTCTCCAGTATTGCTTTGGTATTGATCGGAGAAATAGTGGAATCTATCGATTAGAATAACTGGTTTCTATCCTCCTCTAGACAGCGGCTGAATTCCATCTAACTATTAAACTAGTATCAAATTCGCTATCGTCGGCATTTGAGTACTAAACAAATCACGGTTGGTTTCATTGCATGGCAACACTTATTACCCTGATCCAACTCAGTCGGTAAATGAAATATGGCGCCTAGAAAGACAGGATTGAGGCGAAGACGGTGGCGGAGGAGAAGGGAGTGGCCAGGGCGAATGAGACGTTGGCATCGATTGGTTCGTTGTTACTGATTCCGGGCACGTGAACTACTGAGGTCTAGCCCCGTAAGTGTAGGGCGTTGAAATCGAGGAAATGGCAATGATAGAAGCGGGGAATGGCGACGACAGCGCTGTCTGCCGATGTGACGCTACTAATGTAGTACAAGAATAGTTGGTGATAGAAACAACGTGGGTGGCTGTGGCGGCGGGGAGCGCAGAGGCTCGGGGCTGAAGGAGCAACGATGCAGACGGGAGACACGGCCAGCTTCACGAGGGACGAGCCGGGCGTCGGAGCGAGCCCTGCAGGATGGCCGTTCAATAATGCACAGATAATTACCGGCCGCCTTTGTTCCACGAGCCGCCCGCGGGGCGGCCACCTCGACTTCTCGTAATTGCCGTGAAATCTCCAAAATTATTCATTAAGAAACTCGTAATGACGTTAGCGCCCGCGGCGGCGCGGACGGGCGTGGGCGGGGCTGGGCGGGGCGGGGTGGGGTGGAAGAGGCGGGGTCGTGGGCGGGGCAGCCGACTGGCTGTTTGACTCCGGGCCGCAGCCGACTCTGTGTATAATGAAGCAGTATCTCTTTGTAAAGCAAACAGAGGCGATGTAATCCTTCCCGACGCCTCTCCAGCCCCAAGCCCTTGAAAATTCACTCCACTCCCCTCCACGAGCTCCCTCGGCGCGGCTGAGGGCCCCCGCCGCGCCCCCCGCGGCCCCCGCGCCACGCGGGAGAGAGCGGAGAAGGGCACGAGGCCACGCGGCGCGCAGCGGGTGCCGTGCTTCACACCAATTTTCGATTCCTGCCCAACGACCGAAGTAGAGAGTTGTTGCATAAGAAACTGGAGCATTCATTCGAGGATTTTTCAATCTACTACATCCCGATTAAATTAGTTTGTCTCTCCCTCTAAGAGACAGAAAATATTCGATAACTTTAATTGATTTATCAGTTCATAACATGACAACTTAAGATGGATGACAAATAGAATGAAGAGTGAATTTCGTATATCAAACATAAAGGGTTGTTTAGAAGTTAAAACAAATTCATAGTGATTGCAACCAAATGTCATGTATTTTTGAGTGATTTCCTAATCGGCGCTTTCCAGTCTCACGTAGTCAACATATCTTGCTCATACTTTGCAAAATTATTTCAATTTACTTACAATTTATGTTAATGTTTTCAACAATGAATGATCAATGCTATTTACATATTTCATTGGTTGTTACAAAACTGTTACCATCATCTTCGTTAATTTGTTACAACCTATACATTATTATTTATTAATGTTCGGTACTGCTATTCGATAGAACAATACAAGGAAATTTAAACTTTTATTTGATCATACTTTGATTTCGTCTTCACCCGTAAATGGTGATGATATTGATAACATGGAAAAGATGATGGAGCAATGATGGAAAGGGAGGGGGAACGGACAACCCTGAGGAAACCTCCGGCGAAACAGGTTTGTCGGCCACAAATTCTACATGGATCGTTGAGGATTGAAACCCCGCCAAGCGGCCTGAGCACTCCGCCCCGGGTGGTTCTCTTCCTCCGGTGCAGTCCACCCGCAGCAAGGCGCTTGGTGGCGTGCGGGTGATCGCCGGCGGCTGGTCGCGGCGCGGGGCTCCCCAAGGGCGCTTCTCGGGGCGCGGTGGCGGCGGTGGCACGAGCGCTCCCCAGGGGCGGCGCGGAGCACGACACCCGGCCCCCTCGCCCCGCCCCCGCCGACGCCAGCGGCCCCCCGGGGGCGCTGCGCCCTGGACGCGAGCGCCGTCGACGCCGCGACGCCGCGACGCCGCCCCGAGGCGCCACGAAGCACGCACGCCGCTGCGACGCCTCGGCCTGGGAAGGCCCGCGAGGAGAGTCTGGAGTTGCAGAACCCTTAAGATGGTCTCACACATTCGGCATTTGCCGAGCAGCGGGCTCGTGCTCGCCCAATCCCGAGCGGCTGACGTATTCGGCGAATATTCGCTCCCTTTGGCGAACACCGAATGTTCGTCACTCGGTAAATAGCAAGCTACTCATCCGCACTACTCGGGATTCGGCGAGCGGTTGCTCGCTGTTCGCCGAATAACGAATGTGTGGAGCCGCCTTTCCTAATTTCTCAAGCATTACCACTTCCCCTTGTGTGAAAGATTTGCAGGAAATCCTACATACAGGATGTCCGGGGAAGAAATGTTAAAAGTTGGAAAGTCTTAATCTCTAAAGATAATTTTAAGCATATTTTGCCTAATAATCTTGGATATTCTGAATAGCTGAGTCAAAATAAGCACACAAAAGTTGATTTAAAAATGCTTTCTAGGCAAAAATTTGCATTGGAGCATATAAACACTCCAGAAATATGTAAATTATTTATTATTTACAAAAGGAATGATTCTATTTGTTCAGAAAGAAAAAATAACCCAGAAATAAAAAAAATAACCCAAATTACACAATTCGGCTGCTTTGTATTTATCGGTTCAGAATTCCAAGTAGTTTATTGGACAAACTATGCTTAAAATTGTCTTAAAAACTAATTTCAGAATTTTCAAAGTTTCCTCCCCGGATATCCCTTATTTCTAAGTTCTAATTTTATATTTCTAGTAACATGCATCTGTATTTCTACTAAATTAATTTCTACTTAATTTCCTTCAATCTTTTTGAATTATTCATTTCTTTCAAGAATGGAATGGTAACACGCGTTGCCAAGACAGTTCTCTGGATCTGAAAGTGTATTAATCGTTGATATCAGAATACAGCACGTTTTCACAACTCATGTTTTGCCCAGCATGTTATGTTGTTTGTTACACATCCTCATATGAAAATGGCAAGGCCCAACGCAGTACTGCACTTCTTTCAATTGATATAGATAGATAGATAGATAGATAGATAGATAGATAGATAGATAGATAGATAGATAGATAGATAATAGATAGATAATAGATAGATAATAGATAGATAGATATTGCATAGAAGTGCGTAGCGTACAAAATTTCCGGATCAGCGGTGCTTTTTTCTTGCGATATAGGGAAACTTCCCTTCATCCCTCCCAACAATGGGCTCTTTGAGCCAGGGCCGCGGTTTTTGAGTCTAGCCGAAGATCAGCTGACGCTACGCAATTAATTTGATTTGATTTATTTTGGAATAGTGGAGAAGTACAGTCTACGTATGCTTTTTTTCAACTCTGGAATTCCTTCCCCTCCTTCTTAAGGCCGCTCCACAATAGCCCGCGAACGGGAACGGGAACGTGAAGGCGAGACCGGGAACGGGAGGTACGTGCGCTTCACAATAAACGCCAACGGGAAGAGGCAACAGCGTTTTGAATCTATAGTGGCAAAAAAGAGAACTTCTAGAAACAGTTGCCGAAACCAAAGCACTTCTAGCTATGCTACTGTGTTACTCTTTGTATTGTCATCTGTCTGATGGGTTTGCGTGAGCTGCTGTAAATAAAAAATACTTTAACGAAACAATATTAATTAGAAAAAATACAACTATAAGTACAAAGAATGCCAAAACTTCTACGAACTTACGACAAATACAACTACGAGAAACTAAAATTTTGCCAATAAACAAACAGCTCCAATGTACTTTAACGAAACATTTTAAAAAATGGTGGGAAATTTTAATGCTAAGTATTAATATGAATAGAAAAACAATTGTACTATCAATACTAAAAAAACTCAACAATGACTATCGAAACCCGCCTCAAACCACAATCTTGCAAATCCTCAATATCGCCCCACACTCTCAATTCCGCTTTAGACCAGTGTTGCCTATCGCGCGCAGTTCGCGCGCTCGATCAGCTCGAAAGCTTCGCTGCCATTTGCTGCACTTTCATTGGTCGAGAGGCGTCGCGTTCTCGGGCTGAGATAAATGTTTGCCATCCTTCCAGTTTCCGTTCCCGTCAATCTTCGCGTTCCGTCGTGTTGTGAACGCCTGCCTGAGATGTCCCATCTTTCTTTACGTTCCCGTTCCTGTTCCCGGGCTATTGTCGAGTGGCCTTTACCCTAAATAGTTGAATGATGAATAAAAGTACCAACAAAGCAAGGTTAGTTAATTGGAAAATAGACATTTTCGCTCCGAGCTATAGAAAATTGCATTGGTAAACGAACTTTTATATACGAGTATTTATAAGAAAATAGTAACCCCTACCTTCGGTTCTACTCCTACCACAAGTAGCAAAAAGAGAGCTCAACAAAACATGCGCATAGTGAAGCTACATTTATGTCCAGAAGCAAAACAAGGGGCTATCTCAGAATTCGCTCCATAGATCAGGGAAACTAGACATAAACCTGATCGAGATGGCATGTGACGCAGTGGTGCTGACAGTCACCGGCACCGAAGACGCGGCGTCACATTGCACAGCGGAAGGGAAGTCGCACGGATGCAGCTGACGGTTAAGGTGGGAGCACTGCCATCAACCCAAACTTTAGCATGTGAGCTGCGGAAAGTTTTTCTTCTAGGTCATGGGTGTCCAACTTTCAAGGCCTTAAGGACTACAACTAAAACCTTCAATATTGTTGAGGGCCATTATTTCATTTTTGGGGCGTGTTACACCTGACCATGTATTGTTGATCTCGGCAGTTTGCCCGGCTGCTCTAAATCTGGGGGATGGGGGAGGAGATGGAACCATGATATCCGGATCTACCAAGCATTTCGCAGTGAAACATATTGGAATGATTTTGAATTTCTGAATTTACTACAAAAAAATCCTTAAAAAGGAAACTTAACCTATTTTTACACTTAGTCGTGTTGACACCGACAGGGCGCGTGCGCTAGGCGCAATATTCTCGCCCGACGTGGATGCAAGGGACTTTCACGTTTGTCTAATAACCTAAATAATAGGTAATAATCTAAATAATAAGAATGCTCCCCACTGTCCCGCGCAAACGTTTGGAATTTTCGTTCCCTTCCTCGTCTCGGGCTGTGGGGGCGATGGCGGCCGAGCGTGTTCACTCTCTCCGCTCAGGCGCAGATCGGCGTTCTGCGCTCCGGGTGTCTGCGAGCGCGCGCAGAACGCCCAGTGGATTTTCTCGCCATTGGAGCGCGGCGCAGAGCTGTGATTAGCGGAACTAGTTCTTCATAATTGAACGGATACATCGCTGGTCGTTGTCAGAGCAAATCCAGCTCGGCAGGACGTTCATCGGATTTGTGGGGCTTTGGGGCGGGAGAGTTTCTCGATGCTTCGCTTCCCCTGGTTCCCAAATATCTGACGACAATCGGCGCATGTCTAAATGAAATATTGTCGATTACAGAGACGATTAATCGAATTATGAATAGCATTCAAAGTATAGTCGGAGTACAATCACGAAATATTTTAGTTAGAAAATCGTATGTTATTATTGAACATGAATATCGTAAATATTTAAGACATTATATTTTATTGAAATATTGTATAATGTTGATAATAAACGAAATATCTGTGGGTGGCTGAAGGTTCTTGTCTTAAAAACTGAGAAAGTATTTCTAAAATTTGCATGATGTAAAAATGATTTACATGCAATGGTAGCTAAGAACATGTGCAGTGTAATTCTGTAAAACGTGTATTGGGTAGTCAGAATGATAGTTCAATCAGCAGCAAGCCGGACACGAGGAACGGGAAAATTAAAATGAACTTTTTTTGCGATATGATTATCGAGAACACTGGATTATTTTAAAAATCCGTTTTTAATAATGTATCATTTATAATACACGAATCAAAGAGAATTCGTAGCTGCGTACGTAGCAATGTAGGTCGACATGTCAGTGCTCTCAGTAAGGTAATGAGTTCTGCATGCCTTTAGCCATATATTCAGTATTAAGCTTGAAACCCGCTTAGCATTCTAACTGGCCATCTCCATCGATATTCACAGAGCAGCGGCTCTTCCATGTTAGGAGGATTGCGGGCAGACCGCAGGTGCAGGTGGCGCTGGGACTTAGAGGAAATGGTAGGGGGAACCGGCGTCCAGGAATCAAGCAGAACGAGAGGAAAGAGATAGAGAATGTTTAATAGCTACATCTGAGAAGAAAAATATTGCATCACGAAGAAGCCATAGTACGACGAGCAACGAAGAAAAACAGGAGATAATAGAAGTCTTCTGAGCAGATCAGGTCGAAGCAGCGAGAGGAAAGTACTCAAATGTGCAGATAAAGAAAAGTATATTCGTAGCTTCACGAGAGGTTCCACGGGGTGTGTCCAATTTTCTACTCTCCCTTTCTCGCACTCACTCTCCCATCGATTCCAGCCTCAATATTTCAGCAGACGCACGACAACGGCGCGGATATAAATAAAATATTTTCATTTGCAGAAAGAACCGGGGCTTTTAGGGAATATAATATTCCGTAGGGCGGTTGCAAGATTAAAAATGCTGCTCACGTGGAACAGGCTGCGCAGGCGGGGTGGGGGAGAACGACCAACGCCCCGCGGACCGGGAGTAAACCTCTGCTCAGCGTCTGGTGTGGGATCGAGGGCGGGGACGAGGGCGGGGACGAGGGCGGGGACGAGGGCGGGGACGAGGGCGGGGACGAGGGCGGGGACGAGGGCGGGGACGAGGGCGGGGACGAGGGCGGGGACGAGGGCGGGGACGAGGGCGGGGACGAGGGCGGGGACGAGGGCGGGGACGAGGGCGGGGACGAGACGACTACAGAAGAGGTATTGACCAGACGATGAGAATGTTGGGAGGAAAGCCGAGGGTTTTGGTCGCGTAAGGGCGGGGGCGGAGTGAGTTGAGCAGGGTGGGATTGGCAGAGGAGGGTGGGGCAAAAAAACAATAATGCTCGGGCGGAGAGAGGAATGAGAGGTGGAGGATAGGATTGGACATGAGTTCGTGTGGCGGTGAGCAGGATCAGAGTGTGAGAGGGAAAAGTAGGAGTGAGGACAAGAGTCTGGGGGAGGAGGCTGGAGCAGGACAGAGCTTAATGCTTCGTTTAGAAGCTCCCCTGGGGACATAGACTCAGTCACTAGGTTGAGTGTGTCGTTAGATATAAAGTAGATCTATCGAACGGATCGAAAAAGTGAACCTGTTCTCGCGTTGGCGGTATTTGCCCAATAACGAATTTTCCCCATTCCACGAATACATACCGATGTAAATGGAAAGGTCGAGGAAAGCATTCAATATTCCGCAAATATTTAATTCCGACACTCTCGCTTCACGAATGACGAACCACGTTCCCGAGTAGCACTGCTTTGCGGAAATGAATATTCATCGAATAATAGAGACACATCATTCGATAAATTCGGGATGTGATTCGACTCTCTTAAGCAGTATAGAACAATGTGATGCGATTATTCTTATTGCCGTGTATTACGTTTTCTGTGACCTGTCTATATCCAAACCTTAGAATGGTAGCAAAAGGCGAGATAAAAATATCTAAGAAAACTTCTTAAATGGAAATAGGTTTCACGCCATTTCAATTTGATGTGTTACTTCCATTACCGATTCTAGATATAAAACTCTTATTGTATAGAGTCTTATAGAGTCTTATTGTATCAAATTTTAATTTATTTATTATGATGCTGTGAAACTCTTTGAACTGTTTCAGAATTGTACTTTAGGTTTATTCCTTTTTTTAACAACATAATTATTTAACTGCAGACACAATAGGTGTATAATTGTTTCTATTGAAATCACATTTTCCAAATAGCATAATAGTTACTTCGTTATATTTCTGCAGATTTAGACTTGCAGAAAGATATTACGACAAACCTAATAAAAGCTAAAAAATTCATCAAAGATTCATTTCATTTTAGGCAGGAAAGTTCTTACAATAAGTAGATATATTTTTAATTAATGTACCAATACTTTTTTCGAGGAATTTTAACTCTTAAAATCGAACGTGTTAATGAATTACGCCGCATTTTCAAAGTCGGATTAAAAAGTAATCTATATTGATTAATGAATATTGGAGAAAGATGTTTCTCTACATCTCGGATTTTGTGTTAGGGAAACACAAAATGGAACATCAAACACAGTCTTCGTCAGAAGGATATTACCGAGAAGCTCAGGAGCATGTCTGAATGTAGATGTAAGGCAGTGTGCATCTAGTTAAATACAAAGCTACCGTACTGTACCTGGTTTAATTGGAGTATTAGACTTTCTAAGAACCTCCCTCTTCGGTATGTTGCTTAGAATTGCGCAATCAGTCATGCCGTCTTGCCTCATATGCACCAATACTGCCATATTCTGCCTTCTCTTATGCACCTCTCAGCTGCGTTGTTGCTGTGGTATATCGCTTCACATTTTACCCCATGATGCTGCTAGATCACCAACATTTAACTACCGTCTTCCCCCTAGGCTACCGTCTTCCCCCTAGGCTACCGTCTTCCCCCTAGGCTACCGTCTTCCCCCTAGGCTACCGTCTTCCCCCTAGGCTACCATCTTCCCCCCACGCTACCGTCTTCTCCCTACCCTACCGTCTTCTCCCTACCCTACCGTCTTCTCCCTACCCTACCGTCTTCTCCCTACCCTACCGTCTTCTCCCTACCCTACCGTCTTCTCCCTACCCTACCGTCCTCCCCCTAAGTTTCCATCTTCCCCCCACACTATCGTCTTCCCCCTACGCTACCGTCTTCCCGCCACACTGGGTTCTCGCTACATCATAGTATCACACTATGCCTCTGCATTATCACCATGTCACCGTCTTCTTGCTACACGGCCGTGTTTCCGCGTGACTTTCGTTTTTTTGCTCACGAAAATATGTGGCGTACAGCATCTATTACGCATCACTGTCTTCCCTTACGTACCCCTCTCTTCCCCGCCATGCCGCTCTCTTCACCACTAGAGCACTATCTCCATGCTTACGTGATAAACATAGGAGGTTCCATAAGTTCCTGACCAAGATATCGCTCATCAATAGGAAATCCTGAACAGTTTATAATCTTATTTTGAATTGTTATAATGCTATAAGTTTGCAGCCGACAGCTTATTCCGTTTTGTGGAGAGAGGTACACGAATTGCATGAAATCTCACGGTGTTTAGTTTCTTCACAACAATGAACCTGTGCTTAGTATTCCGATTGCAAAAACAATGTTGTGAAGGACTAAAGCTTCAAGGAGTTGGACTATACATTACATTACAGTTCAAATTAGGCACCCAGCGACGTTTACCACTTATCAAAACAGAAGGAGAACCTTCGGGGAAGAAAAGTTTTAGACGAGTGTGAGGTGAAAGAACGTTTTGAACCATTTGAACCAAACAACAGGTTTCACCGTTTTGGGAATACAAATTCGGAGTTTGTTCCCAAAGGCCTATAAATGTTAATATACAGATGTGAAAAGTGGGTTGGAGTAAAGTATGATTAAGTTGAAAAGTTACATAATTTTTTTTTCTTACTATCAAAATCTGAAATGAGTGAGGCGAGAAACTTATGGAACCTACCATGATTCTGCGTTTCCTCGCTGTCTCTGCGCGTTCCACCTTTGTCCCTTGGTTCCGAGGCGTGTGCGTGGGGCCGTCGCGTAACTGCTCTTTGTGCAGCGGCGCACGTGGAGCGCCAAGCGAGCGTTGACGCGCCGCGCCGCCTACTCACTTGCAACGCTGCGCCGCCGCCGCCGCCTGGCAATTGCTCGCAGGGGAACGCGCGACGCGAAGGCTCTCGCCACGCGCCCCGGCGGCGGCTCCCGGTCACCTTTCACTCCGAAGGAAGCTGTTGAAGGCAGTTTGCGAGGAGACAGTTTATAGTAATAGGAATAAGATTTATTCCCATCTTATTGTTTCTTGGAATTACTAACCATCGATAACCAGTTGTGATGGTTAGCAATACTGAATTTATAATTTATTATCTGTATACTTCTACATAAGTCTACTTCTTCATAACTACTTCTACACAACTACTTCTACACAACTACTTCTACACAACTACTTCTACACAACTACTTCTACACAACTACTTCTACACAACTACTTCTACACAACTACTTCTACACAACTACTTCTACACAACTACTTCTACACAACTACTTCTACACAACTACTTCTACACAACTACTTCTACACAACTACTTCTACACAACTACTTCTACACAACTACTTCTACACAACTACTTCTACACAACTACTTCTACACAACTACTTCTACACAACTACTTCTACACAACTACTTCTACACAACTACTTCTACACAACTACTTCTACATGTCTACTTACAGTTTATTAAGGCGGGCCCCTTGCCTTGTCTTAAGTCTCCACTCCGTGGATCGGCTAAGATACCTCTGGGCAACAATTGCAATTGAAGATTTTCTGTCCACGAGGGCCTAGAGCTCTAGGTACGAGAGTTACGGATTTATTCGCTGTCCGGAGAATTTTCGTGGTCGGTTGCTCTGATCGGTAGTTTTCCGTGGTTTATACCGTCACTAACAGGCGAATGTCTCTGTACTGTCTCGAGCGATGTTGAACTAGCTGAGAGTCTGATGAATTTTTGTGGTTCGCACGAAAGTTCAGAAATCAGAAACAAGAATGCAAGAGCTTGGGGGAAGATAGTACTAAGCTACTTAAATCTAAAATTGAATTCTAACGTAAAATGTGTTTATAACATACCTAACTCTATAAAGAGGCTACAGGAATAACAAAGTTTACTGGATTACTTTGCAATTCGTTGTCAAAATTAATTCTACTGAAAAGAATGTAAACAGTAAGGCTGAGAGCTGTACAGAAGCCGTCTTAATTTTTACATAAATGTGACTGAGACCTATCGGATCTCAACCCCTTCAATTTTTGGATAACTTGCACATTAACTGTTGTTATTCTAAACATTATCGTGTGTTCTGGGTACATTCGATGAGTTTTGAAGCCAAAACGCTTATGATTAATTGGTTGTCTATAATAAAACATAATTTTGTCTGAGCACTTGGGAGATTCATGAGAAAATTAGTTGAGCATAACACTTTTCACTTTTGTTACAGTTGTGTCTCGAATTGAATCATCCACCATTGAATCAGCGTGTTGACACATGTTCTTCGCGTCATTTACTGCCATTGTGCTCGTCAAACAGTTCCGCACGTTTAGTGTCGGGTTACTGATAAGGCACGTCTCAGCTGTTTAAAACTTCTAGACTAATCTCCCCTGAAATTTCATCTAGGAACATACTTCCTTGCAATCAACTCCGCAGTATCCATGGTGATTTAAGAACTTATTACCAAAAGGTATCACCACGTTACGACCTAAAAATAATGCAATTGATTCTGAAATATCCTACACAGAAATTAACCGCCGAGTGAAATTTTATTTCCAAGAACTATCAATTCCTCACGTCGTCATGCATTTTTAAATGTTCATTGGAGGTGATTAAGCGATAGGTTCGTTTTCTGCTAAATGTAAGTGGCTAGGTATGATACATGAAATATATTACAGGACGCTATGAAAAGTTTATATACGAGTAGTATATAGAATAAAGAATGAAAACATTGTCTGGAAAATTAAAAATTACGAAACTTCTTGATTTATTCTAACTCAACAAATTCACTTTCATCTTCCAAAGGGAAAATGCTACACTAATCAAATGATGAGATGCATTTTGCAAGCACTACTTCCGCTACGTAGAACTGCCTCATTATCTACTGAAGTGAGCCTTATTTCTCTTGGTACTGTTTCTCAGTATCACATGCCCGTTCAAGCACACATTCCAACAAATGGCATTTAATTACAATTTCTGCGACTGCGTAACGCTCTTCCTGAAACCGGAGCACTCGACCCGCTCGGAAATTTCTCCTCAACCTGCAAAGCGTTTAACAAGCGCGCACGCGAAGGAGCAGAGGCGCGCTCTGCAGCCTCTCCGGGGGAAGCGGAGGAACAACACCCTCGTCTCCGACTCCGCCGTTTCGCTTGGCGTCGCGTCGCGTCGCGCGGCGTCGGAGCGTCGTCGGCGCGGCGTCGGCGGGCGTCCGGGTGAAGGGTTAACGAGAAGCGTGACGCGGCGCGTTTCTTTGCCCGCGACGCGCGCGCCTCCGCGCCTCGACGCCCCTCACGCCGCACAGTGGGCCCGCGCGAGGAGTGATGGCAAGTTTTACCAAAACAGATGTTTCGATACGTTGCTAAAGGGTTTTCGATGTCGATAAAAACATCGACGAAAAAACGTTGAGGTTTGAAACATCGATGTTTTAATTATAGACTAATGAACGTACTATTTTCCTATCCATTTTTCTCCGACCAACACCAGGCGAATGCCGGAGCAGTACCCTAACAAACGGGCCACGGACCGCGCGCGATCTGTCCTTCCTCTTCCTTGTCCTATCCTCTCCCCTTACACACACACTTACACCAGATGCACCACACTACCACGTATTCCGGGAGACCGGTCGGGAGCTTAGAGCTTGTCCCGGCTGCGGCGGTGCCCCGCTGGTGGGAGAGTCCTGGTTGGGGGGAAACCCCCTTAGCCGACGGTAGGTCGGCGCCGGATCTCGCCATCCAGCGGGGGAAGATCACCGCTATCTCCTAAGAAAAATATGCACTACACTAACGGGACTAATGACCAAAGCAGTTGACACGTCCGGAAAAACGAATCAATCAATCAATCAATCAATCAATCAATCAACCTTTCCATTTTTTGTCACAGTACGTAAAAGGGATATATTTTATTGTTTGGTTACCAGCATGTTAGTAGTATGTTAATAAGAATTATTATGGAATGTAAAGAATAAAATTAACAATAAAGAACATCGTGTTTCGCTTCATTATCCTTTAGTCACTTCCGTTCATACCCCATCGAAGTAAAACTACCTAAAATTCCCTCAGATTGTACAGGCGAAATGTGCAGCGTGATAAAGAAGACGAGGCAAAACAACGATATTGCTGTGGATTGCGGCTACTCTACAACGCGCCTAAACTCCTTTATTAAAATAATAATAATAAAAATTAAAAATTAAAAACGTCGATGTTTTTGCAACAAAATATCGATGTGAAGAAAACATCGAAAGCAAAATATTGATGTTAACATATCGATGTTGCTGATGGAAAACATGGATGTTTTAAAAACCTCGATGTTTTTTGCCATTCCTACGCGCGAGTGCGGGTGGAGGTTGCGTTTCTTTGGTGATTTCCATACTCCCTTAGAAAAATAGTATTTGGTTATTTATGAGTCTGTCTCTATTTCATGTTATTTTCCTTTATTACATCTCACTATTTTAGAAAGACATTTATATTATTAACAATCGCATCGCTTCATTTAAAACGTTTCGGGGCACATTACAGCCCTATCATCAGGTAAAAACTGCAATACATAAATGTACACTTGAAATAATAAAATAAAAAGTACAATTGGATTTTGAATTTACAGTAATAATAAACAATTTTTGTGATAAAGTAAGTCAAGTTGAGTAACATGAAGGGCAAAAACTCATCATTCATTATTACGAATAAAATTATAAAACACAACCCACAACCAAAATAAAGTGTGTAACATAAACATTCTTCATAATACAGTAATTGACTGTATCTAGCAAGGAAGAGAACTAGTGAGGTATTAACAGGAAAACTGTTTTTGAAGTTGTGGAAGGCGAGGGGGCTTAACCAGTAGTGGCAACTCGTGAAGCTAATTTATTTTTTCAGATGTTGCAAGACACTATATACACATATTTATATGTTAGTGAAGGCACTTGATTCTTTTACAGAAAATAAAAACATTAATAAACTGTAATAAAATAAAAAATAAAAACTGTGACATTTGTAAATAACTAGAGACAAATAAGGGAAAGGGCCGCCATGTTTCATTAAATTTCTAACGGTTGGTGCTTGAGAGGGTTCTAGCAGTATCATTTAACAACAGTTTGGCGTAAAATGTGGCAAGTATTAGCAGCCAGTTATTACCAACAATAGACTGGCTTTGTATGAATGCGCACCTGAGGTTAGCTCACACAAAACAAAATCAATTTGGGGGAACACAAAGTTTTTCATCTCCCCTCCCCCATTCTTCCAAATTTAATTTCTCGTTATGAAGTAATTTATTTCATCCATTGAATTGTTGACCTTTCTTCCATTGGTTTCTTCCCATCTTCTTCTTCTTCTTTTTCGTCTTCATCTTCTCTTTCGCCCTTCTGTCATTCTTTTCTTTCTTCTTCTTTTATTCCTTGACGCCAATAAGTAAGGTAAGGCAGTAATAAGTAAGGCACTAACCAATAAGGTAAGTGCATAATTTATTTTGTGATTTCGAAGCCAGCATTATACAAAAACAAAATATTAGTAAATAATAAGCGATGAAAAAGTACCTCGGCTCTTCATTGAATTTTTACACTGTTCGGTTAACACTGTATTTGTTTTCAAGATAAAAGGTGTTTAAGTAGCTTTAATACAAAACTATTTTCTTTTTACTCACCAATGTTTGCTACTCTTACTTCTATGTAACCTTCGCGGAATATCATTGAGATGTTTTCATTAAAAATGTATTTTTATTTAAGGAATAAGATTGTCTTAATTTAGCATGTCAGAAATTGCAAATATAAACAATTGAAATTCTCATTATGTCATATTTAAGATCTCCACTTTGCTCAAGGCTCCCAAATTTCATTTCGTATTTTAACCTAATATGTTTTGGGATTAAACTTTATTTCCTTCTCCATTTTCACCCTAATGTTTTCAGTGTTTTTCGCGTTTTTATATCCCTCCTCTTCCCTTTCTCCTTCTCTTTCATTCTTATCTCTTTTCATTTATTTCTTCAATTTTTTCTTTAATGCATTTTTTTCGTCTTCTTTTTCTCACCTCTCGGCCCCCTTTCGGCCTCTTGAAGTCGCTGCTGCTGTTTCGCACCCTCAGTAACGGCCGTGACACACTCTCTCTCTTTCTTCCTCTCGAGCAGCCCTTGTCGATATTCCGCGTTCGCACTTACTTGAGTTTCCTTTTGAACGAGCCTGGTGGCAACCTACAAATGGGCGTGACCTATGAATCGTAAACCACGTTCATCTCTCGACCCTGGCGACTCGCAATCGACAAGAACGCCACGGGTGGAACTTATCTTGAGCGAGAGACTCTACAGTAGTTTTTAGTGCAGGAACACGAAAATGTTTATAAATAACTCAAAATGTTGCTACAGAAACATGGAAAATCTCCATGTACTTGCAAATCATTTCATTGTAACCAAATATTTTTCATCTGCAATCCTGCATGTTGTAGAGATAATATTTTCTCCTTTTGTGAAGGTAACTGAAAACATTCTTCAGTTGTGTTCTTTTGCTTCCTTTTCTCTTTGCCCTAACCAAAATAAATAAATAAGAAGTAAATGAAAGAGAAAATCTAATACGATAATATAAAGCAGGTCAACAGATATGATAATTTATGTATTAAGGTTGAATTTTGAATGATTTAGACGAGGTTGGTAAAATACGCGTCCAAAACCATTTGAGAATTTTTACCCAAACTAGTCCGGAACGAGATCGTTCTACTGTGAGAAATATGGACATTTCGTCAGGAAGAAAGCTTACCAATTAATTAATTTTTGTGTGTGGTCTCAGAGCTCTCATCTCTGAGCTCCCGTTGTGTCTCGTTTGCCCAGACGATCCTGCGAAGGAACGCCTTGCTGTGCGATGCGCCGTACTGAGCCGTCGAAAGCGAGCGCCTGTGGTCACGTGTGTTGGCAACACTCGCAATACCATCAGGGAGTAATCCCTCTAATTAAAAATAATTTGCAATGTTTGTGACTTACTAATTAATTAATATGAAAGAATCATTTGTATAAGTACATAAATTGGGTCTGTAGTAAACCTGCAAAGCGTTAATATTTACATTTCACACTTTTCATAACAAAATTCCTTTTCATCTTGCATTCACTATTGAAAATCATTTTCTAATTCGTTTTATATTGTTTTCAGCGTCCGTTTATTCCTCTGATTTCGCGGAATAGCCTTCATGTCCGGGACGTTCCACCATACAATCCTTGTTCCGTGCATGAGGGCGTATTTCCCGGTAATGGCAATAGTAGTGGTGACGGCGGTGGCGTAGGGTGATTGAGGAAATGAGAGTAATGATTCGACCTCCCTAATTAAAAAACTTTTGAAAACTAAAAACGGCATATTGAAATGAATGAAAAATGCATTTAAATAGCAAGAACCACTAAAAGATGAATAAAAATAAATTATGATGTAGATTCAAAAATAACCTCAAAATAATATTTCCTTCCTCCAATTTCCCATTCATCTGGTAATCAATACTGAAATGCATTTCATTTTTACTCTTTTAGGGCGTCAATTTCACGAATATCCGTCATATTCCGTGACGTTCCTGGGCAGACACTACCCCTACACAGACCTACGAGTGTGTGAGTTAGCGGAATTTCGCAGGTTGATGATTCACGAAGTGCGAATCAGGAATCGATCTACTTACAAAATTAGTACAAACAACCCTCAAAAAATTGATAAAATGAGTCAAAAAGAAACTTAAAAAGAGAGAAAGACTAACAAAGTGTGGGAAAGAAATTATTGTTGAATTATTTATTAACATTAATTATACACAATTATCAGTTCACAGAAAATTTAGCCTTGCAAAATTGGCAATGTTATATTCGCATCTTACATTTTCTTTAAAATCAAAGCATATTAACAAGTATTTTATTTATTTGGCCTGTAGGAGAGTTTACGAAGGGAGGGTAAAATTTGCCAGCAAATCTTTGAAATAAATACTTAATAAAATAATTTATCTTCATGGAGATGATGATATCAGATAAAGTATTGTATGAAGCTCTTTATAATAAGTATCATTGATTTACAAAATGATTGAAAGACAGAAAAAAATCCTTCCTCTTCATAGTTCTACACAACACAACTAGATCTACATGTTTGTTCTAATCTCGCCCAACGTTCAGGGCGTGCGTTTGTAGCTCTGATCTCGCGGGATGCGCGTCGTATCCCGAGGCGATTTCGCTCCGCGCGTGTGAACAGCCGCGTTATCCCCTGGCGCCGACGACACACGAAGTGTGAATCCGGATTCGATCTCCCTAATGAACGGAGGCGATCGCATGCGTGAGGGAGGGGGCACTGAGGGCCCCGCGGCCGCGCAGCCCTTCGCTCTGAGCCCTTGGGCAACTGCCCTCTGCCCCTCCCACCCCGCCCCCTCTCTCCGCCCGCCTCGCTCGCTCGCTCGAATGGTATCGGTCCGTTTGCAGCTAATTGAAGCGTATCTACTACTCGGTTTTCCTCTCATCTCCCCCTGACCGGCGCCCCTGCTCTCTGCGTTCAGGCCGCTGCGCCGCGCCGCCGGATCGAATTAAGATGTACGAGCGTTTCCATCACGGGTGGCTGTGGCTGATGTTGCTCCTATCTTACGTTCGTTAAGTTGATTTCATTAAAGTGATGGAGTTGAATACCAGGGAAGAAAAATGAGGAAGTAAACAAGTGTGAGTGTATAACATTGCTGATGTTCCAGTAGTTACGCACGCAACTATTCACTGAAGAAAAAAGAGTATTGTATCAACTGTAGTTAACCGGGAGAGGTAGTTTGGTGCATCAATTGATGTCACTGCAGTGTCTCTGACAGAGAGGTACTGAGGTTTGAGTCCCGACGACGGCAGGATTTTCGACACTAGCTTGTCAGCTAAGTCGATTTCAGTCGCTGTCTGGAGGGGAATTCTTGAGGCCAGCCGCTATGATCGGTGTTTTTTCGTGGTTTCTCCGATCAACACCAGGCGAATGCCGGAGCAGTATCCTAACAAACGGGCCACGGGCCGCGCTCGATCTTTCCTTCCTGTTTCTTGTCCTCTCCTCATCTTTTACACACTCACACTTACACTAACATGCAGTACACTACCACACATGCCGGGAGACCGGTCGAGGGACTTAGAACTTGTCCCGGCTGGGGCGGTGCCCCGCTGGTGGGAGACACCTGGTTGAGGAAAATCCCGTAAGTCGACGGTAGGTCGGCGCCGGATCTCGCTATCCAGTGGGGAAGATCACGGCCACCTCCTGATGAAAAAACATTTGCAATACATTTACGGGACTAATGAACTCGGTAGTTGACGCGCCCGGAATCACTAACAATCAATCAACTGTAGTGAATACAATTCATTTGAAAGATGATAATAGTAGCTGCCAAACTCGTGAAAAACCACAAGATAACATTGTGCACTAGATACAAACCTCTAGGAATGCATATGTTATGTTTGAAATCGATCTAAATTCATGTTCAATGTGATAATTGTTTATTCAATAATTGTACACTTACCTAATATATTATTTCTGAAATGGATATCAGCTACCCTAGATTATCAGGAGCTTAATGGTGTATACTTGTGTTTATTCTATATATCAGTTTTTCACGTGGACGAGACACTATTTAAATACTCAGTACGTGTTTATTCTTTGGTAGTTCGTCATTACTATTTGATGAACCGCATACGAAAAATACTTTATGATTGAAATTCTTCTGATATTTTTGGAAGTTTCGGAATATTCATTTTCAATTTTTATTTTTATTTTTTACACGTACTTAACTTTAACTTTTTTATTGGTGCAATGGTACTGGAAAATGTTTACAGAATGTGAACATTTACTATGAGTTTTGTACTTAGTGTTGACACGTGATTATGTGAAATTTTAGTACGTGTAATAATCATTTGTTACATTTTCTTGACAAATGAGAGAAGGAAATGGAAGAAAGAATAATTAAGGTTCATCTGTTTCATTGACATTGTTCACATTTTTTTCAGACAAAATTACTTTGCCAATTACCATGTTTTTCAGAGATCTTTACATTTGGATGGTAGGGGAAGGGGCTTTCACAACACAAGCCGGGTCTCCCCAAAAGGCGCAAATGACTCATCAATCATGATTCATCATGTTCCCAAGATTAAATGGGCCTCTGGTGGGAAATGTTTTTTTCATGCAAAAGGAAGGTCGCATAGCGATGTTGTATACAGAACGTGAAAAAACACAGCGTATCAGAATAATCGCAAAATACTATGTTTAGAAACAAATCTAATTATGCCATTCATATTAAGAATCGTCTTTATTCACAGTGACTGCTGTAATTTGGTGGATGACTACACGCATTTTGAGATGAAATGTTTTTCCTTATATTTTCTTAAAGTGGATATATTATTAAAATATCAGAATGATATTTGCTGTCCTTTCTCATATAAAATGTGTTGCTAATTAAAACATTTTCTCAAAATTTATTTTTACATTAATTGTAATTTATATTTCCATGTATATAAATATCAACTATGTGAAAAAATTAGGATATTCACATATTTCTAACAAATAACTATAAGGTTCTTCTCAGACAATTATGACTACTCATAAAATGTAGCAAACCAGCAAAACCTAGGAACTGTAAGTAAAAATTGTAATATAATGGTCGAGAGTCCTTGAATCTGCAAAATAAGGAACTGTGATTCTACGACCCAATCGATCTAGTGAAACCAATGTGGAATTCCGGAAAACCATCGTTCTGAGAGGATTGATTTTCCCTCGTTCGGACTCGGCAGGGCAATTTCAAGTACAAACTGACTAAGGGTTCGAAACTCAATTGAGGACTCGAACTCCCGATAAGAGTTTGGCGTATGTTTTAACTGACTCATAGGTCTTCTGTTAGTCGATTGAGTTCAGGAATTAAATCCAGAAATAGGTATAGGAAAAATGAGAGGAGAAGAAATGATGTCAATATAAGGAGAATTGAACAAAATGAAGGCAATAAGAGAAATAAGCATATTAAAGTAAATGATGGGTCGTTAAATTAAAAGTTATTCACAAAAATCCTTCTCCTCTAAAGAATTAAAGTAAGTGGAGTAATCACGCCGTCTAGTGCAACACGAAAGTTCTCTTGAACACGCTTATACGCGAGCAAAATAACAGGCGAGACACTAACAGGAATAATACATGCAAATGAAGGCAGCGAGATTTTCAGCGAACCTTGTTCACACATGAAACGAAAGCGACGGTTGCTGACGAACCTCTCGCGAAGCTGCATCGGCAAAGAGCATAATTTCTGGTTTGAGGCGACGCGGCGCGGCACGCGGGAGAGGGGCGGTGGCGGTGGAGGCAGCGGAGGCGGTGATAACGAAAGTGGTGACGTTCCAGCGAGTGCTCCAAGCAGTAGTGATGGCACATTTTACCAAAACATCGATACATCGCTAAATAGTTTTAGATGTCGATGAAAACATCGACAATAAACATCGATGTCTAAAACATCGATGTTTGAATTATAGAATAAACATACTATTTTCCTATCAATATTTTGTTACAGTACGTAAAATGGATATATTTTTTTTATTTGTTTACCAGCATGTTAGTAGTATGTTAATAAGAATTATTATCAAATGTAAAGAATAAAATGAACAATAAAGAACATAGTGTTTCGCTACTTTAGCCTTTAGTCACTTCCATTCTTACACAATGGAAGTAAAACAACCTAAATTCCCTCATATTCCCTCATATTGCACAGGAGAAATGCGCAGCGTGTTAAAGAGAATGACGCAAAACAAAGATATTGCTGTGGATTGCTGTCTCACTACGTGCCTAAACCCCTTTATTTAAAAATAAAAATTAAAAAACTAAAAAATTAAAAAAAACACATCGATGTTTTTGCAACAAAATATCGATGTGAAGAAAACATCGAAAGCAAAATATCGACGTTTTAATTTTAAGTATGTATGTTTAGAAATACGGTATCGTGTTTTGTATCGTATCTATGTTTTGCTGTCGATATGTATACGATATATGTTTATATCGTATCTATATTTCGTTGTTGATATCGCATCCCTTGTGAGTAGGCGATGGGTCTGTACATCTATAGCATTGAGTTTTTGAAGCCGATGTTTTATTGAACAATTCCAGAGTCAGACACAACAGCGTTCATTCAATTTATCTTCCTCCGGTTGTTTCGTGTAGTTTCATTAGCCGAGTTTATTTTGAATTAAAATACGTTTGTTGATTAAGTTTGCCCTTTTACAGATCCAGATAGGTTTTATTTTAATTTTTATCTAGTTTCGGTGAAAAAGAATCGTTTTTAAAGTGTATTAGATACCTATAAAACGTACATCTGTAAAAGTAGGATAAGGGTCCGGATTTCGATTCTAATTCATATTTATATTAGACAGAAAATAGGACTTGGTATATGCATGAAGACCAATGTTGAATTATTTAAACATGCTTTTGTGACGCATATCTTGAATGTATTGCCTGTTTCCTCAAAAGGCATAATATTTATTGAAACTGCTAATTATTCTGCAAATTTTGTTTGTCAACGTTTATCAATATCGTTTATTTACTCTATTAATTTTGATAGATTTAATTTATAGCTAAACTAGTAAGAAACTAGTAAGAAAAAATCACATATTTGTTGACTTAATAGTTCTGCTTTTTGAGATTTCAATTGGGAGGATGAAGAATAGTGTGAGATACGGGGCCAGCAGGTTTGTGCGATGTCGTTTCAAATGAGGCGACTAAGAAGACGGAAGAAAATAGTTGAGAATTAATTGTCGGTCATGATCAGACACGGCATTTCATTTTAGAACGTGACGAAACTTGGTAGCCAGGAGGCAGCCGTCTGCAGAAACATTGGAACCAAACTGGGCGTTATGGGATTTAGCGGGATCGTGATGAGATATTGTAAGATCCGAGGGGGCACTGCAGTGCAAGTTGGGATATTGCGGGACCGTCAGAATAAAAGCAAAGTATGACATGACATAGCAGGTCGTGGAAATACGTGGGCCATTACGCATCATGAACAGGCATGTGGGGGGTGCACTATGTAGGGCAAAACGTGATGCGGCATGATAAGACTTGGGGCGTGGCAGGATATGATGGGATGTGACAAGATGTGGCGGGGCATTACAGGGCCTAATGGGGGTTGTAAGACACGGGGAATGGAAGGACATGGTGGGAGAGACAAAGGACATAGAGCAACATGTGCGGTTCTTAGCATGACGGGATGGGGCGTGATCAGACGTGGGGCATGGCGGGACATAGAAGGACCTACACGTGGAGCTCGGCGGGATATGAAGATGCGTGGCAAGACATGAAAGACTGAGCAGGGCATGACAGGACGTAATGCGATACGACATAGGAGAAAGTGCGGAATGGCAAGACATGATGGTGCGCGATGAGTCTTGGCACATGGCAGAACATGGTATATGGCTTAATAGGACGTGGGATATAGCAAGACACGATCGGGCGCGGCAAGACGTGATAGGAAGTGACGGGGCGTGGCAGTGCCTGGCGAGGCGGCCAGGGCGAAGAAGGAAGTGTCTGGGCGGCCCAACGCAGGCGCCGCGTCCCGTGTCACGCACGCCACCGCCCCACGCCCTAGCTCTCCGCCCCGCCCCTCACAGCCTCGCTCCGCTCCGCCGCGCCCCGCTCCCCATCCCTCATCGCCCCGCGCCGCAAAGACCCGCGCTCGCCCGGCACATCTCCCCATCTCTCGCGCCGCCCCGCGCCGCGTCGCCCCGCGCCGCCCCGCGCCTTGCTGGTCCATCTCTCGATCCGCCCCTCTCCGCTTCGCCTCATTCTGCGTTACCCCGCCCCATTCCGCCCCACGCCGACCACCCTCTCCTCCCTGCCCACCCCGCCCCGCCCCACGTCGCCTCGCTCCACCCGCGCCGTCCTGCCCCGCCCCTCGCCGCGTCGACCAATATATCCCCGCCCTTTCCAGCCCTACCCCGCCCGTCTCTGCCTCATCCCGCGCTTCCCCGCACCGCCCCGCTCCGTCCTGCCCTGCCCCTCGCCGCGTCGACCAATATATCCCCGCCCTGTCCAGCCCTACCCCGCCTGTCTCTGCCTCCCGAGCTTCCCCGCACCGCTCCGCCCCAAGCCGCCCACCTTCTCACCTCCCCGCTCCGCATCGCCACGGACCTCCCCGCCTCGACCTGGGCCCCCCGCCCCGCCCCGACCCGCATCGCGGGCGCCCCGTCCCGTCCCGTCCCATCCCGCCCCGCCCCTCTTCAGGTCACGCCGGGCCACGCCTTCCCCCGCCCCGCCCAGCCCGTCACCACGCGCTCGTGCCTGTCGCGAGAAGCGGCCGCCCTCCCACCGCGCCGCTCGTGTTCCTCCATGAATAATGCAGTGTCGACGTGTTCGCGTGCGCTGCAGCTCGTTGTCGCCGCGCTGTAATGCGCTGATTCTCCTTTCGCGGTTTGCGCGTTGATAGCGGGGGCAGTTTGCGGAATGACGGCGAGTTTTTAGATAAGGCGAACGATTATCGCGCGTGTGTAGCGGACGCGTCAGCGGAGGCGTTCCGAATATGGAGGAAGTCGTTTAGAGTTCTCTTTGTGCTTGTTTTATCTCGTGGGATGAGGTTTCGAAACTGAACATGAATGTCGTTAAAAGATTCCCATGAGTCAACGTACCAGTGTTGTATGCGAAGATTAATGAACATATCATAGTCTTTTACATGATTAGTTATGACACGTGCTGTACCTGTCATTGTTTGCCTTGGCGGAAGAGGATGTTTCATTTAAGCAGCGATTGTTTAGTCACCATGGAGTGCTTCTATTGTCTTCTTACCGGGTTTATTTCAAAACTCGTCTACTTTCTCCTACAATATTCTGCCACTAAAACAAATATAAGATCGTTGATCTACCTCGAATAGCCGAATAATCATAATTCTAAACTATCTTTTCCATAACATTCTACAGCTATCATAAAAACATGTGTCTTTATTCAATGTTGTTTAATGAAGTAATAATAATTTGAATTAAAAAAGGAGATTTATAGTTATTACTATTTATTATAAGATAAATGAGATATAAATGATTGATATTATATGATTTTGGCTTCAATGTAACACAACCGGGTTTATGTTTATTGCACCTAAGAATGTGTAAATGTGATGTTGTAAAATAGTTGTTGGTGGATTTTATAGTCCGGAGGTTAAGAAAGTAATTTTCTTCTTTTTAAGAATATGTTTATTTCTTATTAAGAATTCTGAATTCAAGAAAAGCATTCTAAAAATGAACACGGCAAAGGCAATATTTTGTTTCAAATCTACTCCTAGAACGGTTAAAAAAATTCAGAAAAGTTATCAATTTTGCAATTTGAAAACCATAAATTATGCATGTATGGGAAATATTATGTATTACATACCTTGAAGAGAAGCTAAAATCTTGAAATCAAATAATGAGGCAATGTCAAGCAATCATTCTTTCTTTTAAAAAAAGATAAATCCTGTGAATGTTTCGACTTTCTAGCCTAAATTCTCTATCTTTGTGGTTAGAGCGGCCAAGAAATAAATAAAATTTAAAACCATATAATAAAATGTACCCTAGATAAGAAAGGAAACTCAAGCAGTTTGCGCAGTTAACTGGAGTTTCTTAGCCGAAGCCTCCCAACCTCCTTGGAGGGCCCTCCCCGCCCCTCTGGGCCATCGCTTCCTCAAAGCTCCGCTGATCTTATATTCACGCGCGAACGGTTGAGCGCCGAGGGCGACGATGAGGCGTGGGTGCAGGAGGGTGGGGTGGGGTGGGGAGGGATTGGGAGGAACGAAATGAAACGGGGACGCATGGACAGAGGGAGGTTGGAAGGAAAGGGAAAGGGAGGAGGGGGAAAAGGCCGAGAGGAATAGGGAGGATAAGGAAAGGGAATGGGAAAAGGAGAGAGAAAGGGAAGAGAGGAATAGAGATGAGGGCCGGAGGAGAGAGGAAAATGGAGAAGGGGGAAAGGGAGGAGAGGGAAAGGGGGAGGGAGATGGGGAAGGGGGAAAGTGGAAAGGGAGGGGGAAGGGAGAGGTGGAAGTGGTGGAAGGGGGAGGGGGAAGTGGTGAAAGGGGGAGGGGGAAGAAGGAGGGTGAATAGAGAGGGTAAAGCGAGGGGAAAGGGGGGAAAGGGAGGGGGAAAGGGGGAAAGGGAGGGGGAAAGGGGGAAAGGGAGGGGAAGGGGGAAAGGGCGGGGGAGGGGAGATTGGAAAGGGAAGAGAGGAATAGAGATGAGGGGGCCCGGAGAAGAGAGGGAAAGGGAACGGGAAACGGGGAAGTGAACGTGAAAGGGAGAGGGGAAAGGGTGAGGAAAAGGGAGGGGAAAGGGAGGAGAGGGACCGGGCGATTGTCGAGGCGACGGTGTCTGGGACTCGTCGCGGCAGCGGAGGCGGCGCGGGGCCGACGCTGGGCCGACGCTAGGGACTGCGCTCTCATGCTTCGCCCTGGGCGCTGATTTGCATGGGAGCGCTCATGCATACAAGAGCGCGCACGCGGTCGACGGTGGCGCTGTGCGGCGCGGCGGGAGAACGGCAGCGGGAGCGCGCGACGCGACGCGGGGGCGGTGATATGAAGAGCAACCGTCCAGGACATGCAGGTGTAGTTGGAGTCTGCAAGGTAAGCAGTAGGTGAGGGAGACCGGCGATCGCTTTGGGTGAGCGGTGTAGTGAATACTGCTGGCCGAGGACGGGGGAGCGAGACTCAGGTTGGAGGGTCGAGTGAACGGTGGGTTGAGAAGATTGTGTGAGAGGGTTGTCGGAGCGAGAGAGGTAATGGAGTAAGTGGTTTGGCGGGATGGGAGGACTGGCGAGCGAGAGACTGGATGCAACGAGAGGATGTTCTGTTGCATTTCTGTTCTGAGCGGAGAGAAAGGATTGACGTAGCGAGGATGATGACTAAAGAAAATAGGAAGATAATAGATTGCAGGTGACAGCAGCCGTTTACGTGTGTAGTTTGATTAATTGTGTGATTGATAACTCTACAGAAGGAACAATGAGAGATCTCATCAGAAGAGTTAACTCTTTATGAGTACAGTAATAGCGTGTTATTCGTATAAAACACTTTTTATTCGAGCTACGGAAGTAAATGTCGACAGATGGCAGAGTTGGAACAGAGATGTGTCAACAAGAGGCGGCTTGTGTGGTGATGTTTGTAGACGATGTGTCACTAAACGTAGCAAAACAATGCTTACGCCGTTGTGGGGACGAGTGGGGTAGCGCCGGCCTAGCAACCGAAGCGGGAGCTTGGCTTGTGTGTTGACGAGAAACGGCGCCGGCATTCGGAAACAGTAGTTAGGGTGATTGTTCAGTGGCAGACATGCGCAACTGTTGAAAGTAGGAGGCGAAGGGACTAGACGCTCTGAAGGAGGGAGTGGCATTTAAGCAGAGAGTGAGATATTACGAACACACAGTGCGACGATGTGATGAAGATGACGAGGCGACGGGGACTGTAGGGATGCATGGAGCGGTGAAGGTGATTGTGGGGGATGTGGGGATGGTGGGGACGATAGTGGCAATAGGAAAGGAGGTGACGGAGGAGCGGAGAAGGTGGGAATGGCGGGGCGCGAAGTAAATTTCGGGGGGTCGGAGGTGACGGGGATAAAGAGTTTGTCGGAGGTAATGGCGGGAACGGTATGCACGATGAGGATGGTGGGGTGTGGTCGATGGGACGGTGAGTGCGTAGGCTGGAAATGCGAACAGCGTAGGTGGCGAACCTGAGCACGGAAGGGGCGTGGGCAACAGCCCGGACTGTGGGGTAGTGGCGACAGTGAGTGAGCAGGACCTGGACGTGCAAGCATGGCAGATGGCAGGTAAGGACCCCGTGCACGGGAGGGGTGGGGTTGGGTTGTGGGAACGACGAGTGCGTTCGTTAAAAGTGCGAGTGGCGTGCTGGTGTGTGGGAGCCCGTGCACGGGAGGGGCGTGGGCAGCGACGTTGGTCGTCCGTTGGTGGGAACAGTGAGTGCGTAGGCTGGAAATGCGAGTGGCGTGTTGGCGACCCCGTGCACGGTACGGGCGTGGGCGGCGGCGTGGGTTGTGGGGTGGTGGGGAAAGTGAATGTGTAGGCTGGAAATGCGAGCGGCGTAGGTGGCGGGTGGGGCGTGGGCGGCGGCGAGGGTTGTGGGGACAATGAGGCGTAGGCTGGAAATGCGAGCGGCGTAGGTGGCGGGTGGGGCGTGGGGGGGCGGGGAGGGGTAGATGTCCGTGCTGCGGCCGCGCGGCGGTAGCCTCATGTATGCTCCCGATGCAGCGCGCTCTGTGTTCACTGTGTTCGACCGAGCATGTTTGCGGTTAGCACTCTGGTGGCGCATGCTGAATGCCCTGGCGTGCACCGTCCTCTGAGGGAGGGCGATGCGTATCGGCGTGTTGCCCGCCGCGTCCTCGCCTCCTCTTCCAACAAGCGTCCCCGCTCCGCTCCGCCCCCTCCCACGCTAATACCACTAGCAAGAGAGCGACGCCTGCCAGCGAAAGGGCAAAATAAGAGGGCTAAAATGATTAAAGCTCTCCTACTTCTTCGATAAACGTTAATCTGCGAAACTCGAATAATACGAAATCAAGTACGTCGGTTTAGAGATGGAGCTCTTGTTAACCAAGAATCTGGATAATTCCTTTTTACTAGCTCATACTTACATAAAAAGTACTGTAATGCTGCGGTGGAAATCAGCGATTTTTTGACAAAACTTATATTGTTGAATATTGAAAAAGAGGAGAAATATTGCCCTTATATTCCGAAAATTACTTCCCCTAAAACGTTGTGCTGTCAGAATACATGTTTTTTTGTAGGTCCTTATATCGAAAAACCGATTGACTCCAAAAAGTCTGTCCGTCTATGGTCAAAGCAAACACCTAAACTATTCGGACTATTTTCTATAAAATTTATATTCCTCCGTCGATTTAAACGAACACAAGGCTCTGCGAGTTTGAAACTAATATTTTGATTATTAAGGGTACTTTACATGAAACCTCCACAACATTGTCTTAATTTTCTCAAAAAGAGCTCAAACTTTTGTGATTAAACATTCTCCTCGGTTAGCGTAAGGGATTCTTATATGATGGTGCAGGTTTCATTTCCCTTGAAATATCTGATTTTTCGAAAATTGCAAAACTTAGAAAGAATTTTTGTGCAATAATATGCAGAAGTTAAAATGGTTTGTTGGTATTCTCCACAATATTGGTAAAGCGAATGACAATGATTTGCGTTTTCCATACAACAAAACCTAAGGTTCGTTGTATGGGTGACACAACACTGCGGAACAGCCCATGGTTTGTCCTGATCACAAACACGACAGCCAAAGTATAAAGAAAACGCAAGTTTTGTAATTTCATATATTTTTTCCTTTGAAGTTTAGGTATAAATCTTCCACAAAGTAACAGAAGTTATCGAGTTGATTCATGCTCTTTCGATGTGAAATGATGATTTGTATTTCATCGAATCGATTCAATTCTACAGTTCATGTGGCGGATTTCACTTTATAAAAAAATAGAAATGTAATGCAATAATGTATTTGGGACACGCACACCAGACACGAACTTCACGCGGACTGCGGGTACAGATCCGCATGACACCGACTGACTCAGAATCTGCCACACCAACAGTTGGATACTTGTATACTTGCGATAAGAAAAGGGGCTAAAATAATTCTTTTTGGTGCCTGATGCGCAGTAAGAAATATGATGGTGCACATGACTTTTTTTCAAAACATCCACTAAGATCAACGAAGACCACGAAGACCTACTCGTAATTGAGCGTGACTACCAGACTCAAGAAAAAATATCACAATATTCGAATACAGAAGGTAAAAAAGAACAATAAAACCAAATTTTGTTGATATCTCATAAAAGTGCCATAGATAAACTGAACAATACTTTATTTTTAAACATATTTTATGCGTATTGATTCTATAGGTCGTATTTAAATGAATTTACATTAATAGCAAATAAGGGTGTGATACGATATAATTAAAAACTGTGATGTAATATGACGTTTTTATTGTGATATTCGTAATCTACGTATAAAATTGAGTACGTTGCGCTCTCTATCTTCCTGGAGGTAAAAATCTTGTTCCTCGTGTTATTTAAATTATATTTTTTTTAAATCGCAACAGTGAAATAATTGTAATTTTATTGTTTATTCGATATGAATTTGAAATTCATGGGAAGAAGCCACAAATGTATATCCTTTTTACAGAATTAGTTGCAGTCAGTTTCTCGAAAATGACGATATCCTTATTAAAACGATTTGTTCACTTTAAAAATCACACAGAGAATGCGGTTCATTTAAATATTTTAATTCAGTGCCTGCATTATTTGACGAACAAAATTGTATTTTCGAAAATAGTTTTTATTTAAATCGCTTCGTGAAATTTCATGATTGATCAAAATTGTTGCAGCAAATACTACCTGACTGAATCGGTGAGATTGCATTGCCATATTTTAGCACAACTGTTGCACCAAATACTGCGTGACTGAAGCGGTGAGTTTGCATTGCCATATTTTAGCACATTTGTTACAGCTAATACTATCTGTCTCAAGCGGTGATTTTGCATTGTCATTTTTTAGCACAATTTTTGCATCAAATACTACTCGAGTGAATAGGTGAGGTTGCATTGCCCTGTTTTAGCATATTGTTGCATCAAATACTACTTGACTGAAGCGGTGAGGTTGCATTGTCATATTTTATCACAATTGTTGCATCAAATACTACTTGACTTAAACAGTGAGTTTGCATTGCCAGAGTCTAGGGAATGTTTTGCTGCTACCGCCATGTTGAAGGCTCTGATTACGACCACTCGATTATTATTTAGTGGTCCTTTTCGGCGCAGAAGTGTTAAACACAATAAAATCACTGGTTGTTCACATTCATTGTCTGCATTATTTACTATTGTGGCATTAGGTACTGTTAACATTTTCCGCGCGATTGCAGTTTTCATGAGTCAGTTATTTTTCGGAGGTGACATCTCATGGTCTCACTCATTACTACCAATGGCTATATCTCGTTAAAAGCACATGTCAAACGATACCTGTTGTCGGAAATAATTTCTCTCTACCGACCACCCCTAAATCATGGAAACATACAGCAGTTATATTGTGCAACAGAGTGGAAGAGAATAAACGAGACATTTCATTTCAAGCACCAATGACAGCAGGAATTGACGATACTCTTTCGTAATTTTCAGCTGTGAATTGAACGTTTCTGGGAATACACATTTTTGACGTTTTGATTTCTTTGTCGATTGATGTTGCGGTATAAAGCATTGAACTTTTCAATTAATGTCGATTCAAAAGAGTTCTCCAGTGTACTTGCATGCACAATGTGAACTGCAATCATGTCAATGAAACAGACGTCTCTTTTTGTTATTCAGTGCGTAGAGGTTTGCAATTTGGAATTGAAACATTGTATTGTCACTATTTATGCAGGAATATAACACGGGTAATTTGTTATTAATATTTTTTAACTATGAGTTTATTTATTCTAAAATTATTGCGACACTTTTTAAACATCTAGTTCCAGTGTAAACGTGTGGGTTTCCACAGGACCGTGAAGTGCAAGGCAGACTCGGAGTAAGTGAGCTGGCGACGGGGATACCCGCCTGAGTATCACCAGCACTATGTAGCGGTAATGCAAGTGCCGTAAGGATGGGATCTATTTTATAAACGATGTGCCGATCAGGTTGGGTTTCAGGGAGGATTAGATATGAGTGGTATAAGTGGTAAGAGTGGCTATGGGTTGTAAAGGTTATTCTTCACGAGGTAAAAAAATCTCTTAACGAACAGAGGAGAATCGCAAAACAGATACTCTGGTATTGGTAAGGTAAAAATTAGGACTGTGCTGACAAGGAATAAGAAGTTAGAAGACGGAGAATATGATAAAACTGGATGGAGGAAATAGAAGAAATGAAATGATACGGAATGGAATTGCAGATGACAAGGTGGCGACAGAGGAGGCGGAGGTGGCAAGAGTTGGCGGGGGGTAGCAAGGCCAGGGGCAGAGGGGGCGAGAGCGGAGGCGTGGTTGACGAGAGAGGAGGTGGAAGTGGCGAGGGTGGAGGGGGTTCGCGAGGACGGTGGCGGAGGTGGCGAGGCGGAGGCGGAAGTGGCGAGGGTGGAGGGGGGTTCGCCAACGTCAGGACGCAGGCGGGGGTAGCGAGGACGGAGGCGGAAGTAGCGAGGCCGGAGGCGTGGGTAGCGAGGGCGAAGGTGGGGGTGGCGAGAGAGGAGGTGGTGACGAGGGTGCAGGTGGGGGTAGCGAGGGCGGAGGTGAGGGCGGAGACGGAAGTGGTGAGGGCAGAACTGGGGGAAGCGAGAGCGGAGGCAGGGGTGGCGTGGGCGGAGTCGGGGGTGGTGAGGTCGGAGGCGGAAGTGGTGAGGCCGGAAGCGTGGGTAGCGAGGGCGAAGGCGGGGGTAGCGAGGGTGCAGATGGAGGTGGCGAGGGTGCAGGTGGGAGTGGCGAGGGCGGAGGTGAGGGCAGAACCGGGGGAAGCGAAAGCGGAGGAGGGGTGACGAGGGTGGGGGTGGCGAGGGCGGAGGTGAGGGCGGAGACGGGAGTGGCGAGGGCAGAACCAGGGGAGGTGAGAGCGGAGGCAGAGGTGGCGAGGGTGGAGGCGGAGGCGGAGGCGGCGAGGGCTGTGGTCGATGAGACCTACCAGAATAGGGGAATAGGCGGCGTGGGGCGAGGCGTCGCGGTGGGGGCGGGGCTTCCTCGTGGAGTGCCGAGCGAAACCGAGCGGCGGAGCTACATGGAAAAGCGCTTCTCAGAAGAATTAAACGCGCGGCGATGGAGGGGAAGACCTTCGATCACATACCTGGGGGATTTCATTGTGCTTCGCTGCTTTGTAATCTTCCCTCCCTTTTGGACGCTGCTGCGGCTGCTTTCCCCGCCTGAGCCGCGCGCCGTCGCTCGGGGCTTCCGCTGGGCTTCGCCTTTGTCTCGGGCCACGCGCCTCAAAAGTCTCTTTATGGCCGACAAACATTGGTCCTCTCCTTAACATAACACAATATCGATTCATGCCCAAAATCGACTATTGGTTTTCAGTTAAAGGATAACGAATGACGGACGGTTTAGAAGTTATTTATAAGTAAATTCATTTATATTGTTGCCATTTAAATTACAACGAAACTGATTTTGGATAGCTATTATGAGCTAGTGAATGTTTTTAACTTCGTAACGATACCTCTATTTTGTCATGAACCCATGAAATATATTTTTAATTATTCATCTTTTCATTTTAACTGATGCATCTCTATTTCCCATCGTATTCACTAATGACTATAGAGAATCGATGTTTAACAACATAACAATGACAACATGATCCTTGCTTGGAAATGTTTGGCATACAGTTGCCACACGCGGTCTGAGAACAAAAGCAACCACAACATTATGTATTCCCGTTGTTTCCGCAGAACCGAATGGAATCGGTTATACTGCGAATAAGAGAAATAGGAGCTTCTTCGCCCGGTAAAAGGCGACTTTATCCCTAAAGTCAGCGCCGCGAAGGCCTTGGTCCGGGCGCAGCTGCGCGCCGCCACCGAGCGGGCGAGGGGGTGGGCGGGCGAGCGCGCCAGAGAGCAGGAGATGAGGAAAGGGTTACGAGGTGGCGAACGAACGAGTGAGGGAGGGTAGGAAGGCGAAGGGACGAGAAGGCAAGCGAGATGGCGGGTGAGACGGCGGGTGAGACGGCGGGCGAGACGGCGGGCGAGACGGCGGGCGAGACGGCGGGCGAGACGGCGGGCGAGACGGCGGGCGAGACGGCGGGCGAGACGGCGGGCGAGACGGCGGGCGAGACGGCGGGCGAGACGGCGGGCGAGACGGCGGGCGTGACGGCGGGCGTGACGGCTGGCGAGACGGCGGGCGAGACGGCGGACGAGATGTGGCGAGCTGGAGAGAGAACTATCGAAGGAGGGTGGGAAGGCGTGGGTGGTCGGGCGGGCGGGTGGGCGATGAGGGGAAAGGGCGCCGTGGTGGCGAGCGGGAGAGCAAGCGGGCGAGGGTGGGTGGTAAGGCGGTGGAGCGTGGGGGAAGGCGGCCTGCCGTGACGCCTCTGACCTTTGCACTTTGTCTTTTAGGATTCAAATGTTTCCCTAATTCCCTTCATTAATCCTTTTATCTCCTCCGCGAATATTTTCCGCGTTCGCTCCCCATGAAGTTGGGAACCCTCCCTTTAGAAGGCGGGCGCTCTGGTGTGGCGCGCCCTGCATCTTAAGCAGCCTCCGCAGAGGCGGCAGCAGCTCAGGGCTCGTTGAAGCACGCCGTCATTACGCCATAAGACGCACAGTGCCGAGTGGTTTAATATACTGTATACCAAAATTGTTTTAGCCTTAAATTGAATTTATTTGCTATCTGGAAGAGAATTTTGGTGTCCGGTGGCTTTAACTGTGATTACAAAAAACATCAGTAATCTTTTTAGGAATATATTTACAAAATATGTTGACGGTTGGAGTAGAAATCATCCTCAACCAACATGATTAGAACCATTAAGTAATTGTGAAATTGAGCCAACCTCGATGGCCGAGGTGGCTACAGCGTGTGCCGACTCAGCGTCTCGGTGTGTTTGGTCGTGGGTTTGAGTCCCGCTGGGGGCATGATTTTCCTTTGATTTTCGTGTTTGTGTTTTGTTGCGGAAGGCCTTATGAGTCTGCTGACCACAGCTCGCAGTGTAAAGTTCGATATGTGTCCCCATGAGGGACGTAGTGGGTACCCGACCCGGATAGTCGAAATTGACATCCCCTGAAGCTAAAAAAACAACAACAAAAAACAGGAAGAAAGAAAAAAATTAATAGTGAAATTGGGACGCTACAAAATAATCCACTTTTGTACTTTCCACATTCCTTTGCAGCGAAGCAGATATTATTTATTCTCTCCTGGATGGTCGATATTCCTCTGTCAATCTTGTTCCTCGATCGTTGAGCCTTAGCGTTGACACTAGGTGCTACGGCAATCCAAACGCGTGTTGATTAGTGTACTTAGAAGCGATAGGAGCCGTTCCAGCGGTGCTGGCTGCCTGTGAACCTCAGTCTCAACAGCTCAATTGCAGCAGCGGCTCTGAAACTACCTTGGCAACCGCAGAACAGCTCTGATTACGATGCTATGTACACTGGCCGCTTGTGTAGGTACGAAACAGGGAGGGCAAACACTGTTCCGGAAACAGTGCACGAACAATACTAAAATATTCAAAAGAGAAGTAAGAAAAGTGCTTGTATTGTTCGAGAATGTAGTGACTATTGAACATAAGAGTTAGAGCACGATTGTGCGAGATGGCCGCGAGAAATATCGTAGAACACAATGGAAAAGTGTAAAGTTTTGTGAGAACGGTAAATGATGATAAGACGGTGCGACATGGACACAGCAATGATTTGAGATAGACGAGAGTATGGAGAAAAGTGATCTTAGATTGATGCAAAATAGAAGCAGTTTTTGATGATTCTGGTGAATTGAGAATACACACCATCACACAACACAACGAACATCCATACCTTGCAAAATTCGAATTCAGAGACATTGTGTAACGCGAACTTCTGTACAATGCCTAAATCTCCATCACCTCCAGGCCTGTAGATACTGACATTGCCGTCTACAAAAGAAGGCACAAGGTTGATGACAAAACGGATCGAATTGATCCGAGACTGTACAAGATTGGGGGAACGTGTCTGTCTCGTAGGTGGATAATCTTACGAAATTCGAGAGCTCAGGGTACAGCGAGAGCAGAGCAAGAACGGTGCGCAAGGGCAGGGCGAGGACGGTGGGAGGGAAGGCAGCCGTAAGGTATTATATTCGGGCTATAAGATGGTGGAGCGGTAATTGTACTTCGGGAATACATTGAACCTAAGAAACAATAAAGCTGCCGAATAAATAAAATTGTGTTTTGAAGCAAACTGGATTTATTCTGAGTCGAGTTTATTTCGCGGCCAAATACTTTGTTTAAAGCTGTATTGTATTGGCTATTTTGTGAAATGTTTGTATGCAATTCTTATAAGTGCTTCTAAGGTGTCTCTCACCAGCGGGGCAACTTTCCAGCCGGCACATTCACTACGCTCCAAAATGATCTCCCGACATATGTGGTAGAGTACTGCATGAAGATGTGTGTAAGGGAAATGGATAGGACACGAAAGAGGAAGGGTAGATCGCAATCGGTCCGTGGCACGTATGTTAGGGTACTGGTCTGGCGTTTGCGTGGTGTTGATCGGAGAAACACGGAAAACTACCGAACAGAACTGCCAGCCGTTAGTGTTCTTCTCCAGACAGCTGCTGAACTCGACCTAGCTAGTGTCGAGAATCCTCCCCCACGTGGGGACTCGAACCCTAGCACCTCCCGGTCAGAGACACTCCATTCTCAGTTGATGCCCTGACTCACCCATGGTGGTTCGTGGAAATCCATTCCCGCGAGATGGGTGGAAACTGGTTGTGAGATCAGGCAAGAAAACATTTTGGCGCACGCGAATCGAGGTCAAAGGGATTGGTGCGCAATCGGAGAAGAAGGGAGGTAAGCTGCAGCAGGACGAGAGAACAGTGTTTCAGGATCGACCACCATCACCACTTCCCCCACCACCACCTCCACCACCTCCACCACCTTCACCACCTTCACCACCTTCACCACCACTACCACCACCACCACCACCACCACCACCATCTCCACCTCCACCACTCCTCCACCTTCACACTCACATCCATCTCTATCTTCACCTTCACCATCCCCACCTCCACCACGACCATCTCCATCACCACCACCACCTCCACCACAACAACATCCATCACCACCATCACCGCCACCACGACAATCTCCATCACCACCACCACCTCCACCACCTCCAAAACCTCCACCATCTCCATCACCTTCACCATCTTCACCACAACCACCACCACCAACTCCACTTCCACCACTCCTCCACCTTCACACTCACATCCATCTCTATCTTCACCTCCACCATCACCACCTCCCCCTGCCGAGAGACAGCGGCGCAGGCAGGGAGCGCCTGGACGGCGCTTCGCGAAGGCTGGCAGTGTGAAGAGCGCGTCTGCGGATCCGTTTGAGCTTAATGGCAGGCGCGCCGCCCTCATAAGCTCTGAAACATCAGCAAATAAAAAAAGAAGGCGCGCGTCGCCTTCAAATATTCACGACGGCGCGCGCTCCGCGGCCGTGGGCGAGGCGTGAGGGTAGGCGGGGAAGGGGGTCGGCAGGGGTTGGCGCGCGCGAATCGAGGTCGGAGGGACTGGTGCGCAATAGGGGAAGTAGGGAGGTAAGCTGCAGCGGGGCGAGAGAACAGTGTTTCAGGATCGAGAAGGGTGTGACAGAATTAAGGACATAGGATCTAGCAACAATCTAAGGGATCGTTGCAAGTCGTTTCAGAACTTGAGTAGTTTCGAATATTGTAAACCTGTTTTCTATCAAATACATGATCAAATACAAAAATATTTTTTAAATAAATTTTAATGTATAGCTTTTTATGGAGGCATACTCATGTTTTGTAGTTTTCAACGGGCGATGAGCCATTTTCTCCTTCTTGAAGGCACAATCCCATCGAAGCTGAGGCTCTTCGTAATATGAACTGACGAATTTGACACTAAAACTGAATACAAATATGGGTTTAATTCACGTCTTTTTTACTTTTAATGAAACTCGATATCTCGTCCTTCGGGAACTGAAATTCCTTTTTAGTTTTTTAGCACAATTTTTTGTTTCCCTGTTGGCTTTCTTTAAATGTTTTAATGTGATAGTTGCAACCACTTAATATTGTCATAACATTCTTTTGAGCTATCGAGATGACCCTCATTACGAAACAGATTGCTAAACATAATACCATTAAAAATTCAGTCGCTTTATCTGCAAACGTTTAGAATGTTTATGCGCCTATGGATTTTTGTACTCGATATTATGTAGCTGCCACAACAAAACGTCCATTTTCGTAATATAAATGTAATAAATTATTTCTTTTACTTGTAATTCCCATTTACGTATTACTAAAATTTCACAAATAAAAAAAAGTTACATTTTTGGGGGGGGAGTTAAATATTGAAAGAAATATAGATTGATTGATTGATTGATTTTTCGTGTTTCCGGCGCGTCAAAAGCTTTGGTCATTAGTCTCGTAAATGTAGTGCATGTTTTTTCTCGGGAGATGGCGGTGATCTTCCCCCGCTGGATGGCGAGATCTGGCGCCGACCTACCGTCGGCTAATAGGGTTTCCCCCTAATCAGGACTCTCCCACCAGCAGGGCACCGCTCCAGCCGGGACAAGCTCTATGCACCTTTTACTTTTACCGCTCTCGCGAGCTGTCCGTTTGTTAGGGTACTGCTCCGGCATTCGCCTGGTGTTGATCGGAGAAACCACAGTAAACTACCGATCAGAGCAGCCGGCCGTTAGAATTCTCCTCCAGACAGCGACTGAATATGACCTAGCTGAAAAGATGGAGTCGAAAATCCTGGTCACATCAGGACTCGAACCTAGGACCTCCTGGTCAGAGGCGCTGCAGTGACATCAGTTGACGCACTGAGCTACCGCTCCCGGTGAAAGAAATATCTTTGTGATGAAAAGTAACATCTTACGTCCAGCATACTGCTGAATTGAAACCATAAGATCTAACGTATTTTGCTCGACTTCTAACGAAAAACGACTTCTGTATGTAATTTTGAAATGGATAATTTTGCTGTCGAAACATGCAATGGCTCTCCTGGAGAGGAGTACTCAATGGAATTAAAGCAGCACGTTCACGATTCCCAACCCTCGCAAGCTCACACATCTTTTGGTACGCAAACATTTGAAAAATTCAAGTTATTTTTCGGATTTTTTAGATTAAAAAATTACACATGAATATGCTTTATCATTTGTGGAGTTGTTTCTTTTATATACACCACTGAACGATCTGAGGGAATAGAAATCATAAAAGAATTTGACGTTTGCTGAAATTGCGTTCTTCTTTGAACGGATGATGAAAAAGTGTGCTGTTTTGAATGCAATTTTCAATATATTAATGTCTAAATTGACTTGCGAGAACTTTGCGATGATAACTTGTGGTATTTTTTAAAAAAATAACTTAAATTTTGTAGGACCTAAATAGAAAAACAATCGAAAACATTATGTAAAGATGAAAGTAAACATTATCCTTTAGTATAATTTTAAATACCACCAAAGTATCCCAAAATATACTAGAGGTAATAAAAACCGATCCAGAACTGCATGGTAAATTGTCCAGAGCATGCTCGTCGACTCTCTGATTACAAAATGTCGAGTACCCCTGCTCTGGGGAGAACGGTCTGGTTGTGAACTCAGTATTCCGGGACGTCGGAGCAGCGTTGGGACCGCCGCTAGAAACTGGGAGAGGTCGATGGAAGAGGCGGCGTCGGCGGCGAGGGTGGCAGTGGCGGCAGCGAGGCGGCGCCTGGCCCGAGGCGAGGGGTGAGGGAGGGAGGGGCTGCGGTATAAATGTTGACGCAATTCGTTCACTCCGGGCCGTGGCGCCCTCGCTATCGGACGGCGTTACGCACCAATCACAGCCCATTGTGCGGCAGTTTTGTTCGCTAATGGAAAGTTAGCTGTCGAACCCCGGGGGCTCACAATATGCCTTAAAAGTGTTTGCTGCGGTGCGGCGCAAATTCATCGCCATAACAGATATTTCTTTGGGGCTCCAGGGAAAGGGGCGGGGCATCTTGGTTGGCGTTCGCTTGTGGCGCTTTTCTTCTTTTTTCCACTTCGGCAATGGGGCACCCCTTTTAGTTGTTTTTCCTTCCGTTTTAACCGCCTTTGAAACAGCTCTGCTCCAAGCACTTGCTTGGAACACACATTCCCGGAATACCGAAAACAGGTCTTTTTGTAAATTGTAATAGCGAAATTCACTCATTCCTCTAAGTTAAGATAAATTATTTTAAAAAGTACTTGTATCATTAGAACACACAATAGATTATTTTTTTAAATTTATAGTTATCTACTTTCAGGAGGTAACATTGATACAGTATGAGTGAAACTTCACAAGTTTCATAATCACTTTCGGCTGATGACATTATGGCCTTTATCGATGCACTTTCAAATCATATCTCTGTTACTTCAGTCTCTTTGCCAACGATGTTTTGCTGGTCCATCCAAGTACCCAGCATTCTTTTTTGAAAAGGACCAGGGAGTTGTGATGTTGACAGCTTCCTCTCCGATAGGCAGATGTTCAATGTGTTTTAAATTTGCCGCTTCTAATCGATGATTTTTTTTGCTTCCTAAAACTCCTTTGAACTGAAAGTTTTTTTTACACAAAACCTATCAGTTAAAAGGAGCATTTTCCAATCTGGCAACATTCAGCTTCCCAGGAGAAATTTTCAGTTTGACAAATTTTCTTATTTTACACTACAATATGAAATGGCTTGAAAAAAGTATTTAGTTGTATAATTTGAAGTTCCTTATATTGAAACGAAATAAATATCTTTTCAGCAGTTACCCTCTCCTCTCTTTTCTCTTCAATCCTACTGTCGTTCTATTGCCATCACAACTTCACTATTCTCGTCAATCCCTAGGTGATCCTTTCTCCACTCGCCGCGTATCGCTCCCTCGCTCCACCACAACCATCACCTCCACCTCCTTCCCAACCACCACTCTCACTTCCATCTCCACCACCACCACCTCCACCACCCCTCCAACTCTCAAACCCACAACCATTTCCACTTTCACCTCCACCACCACCACCACCACCACCACCACCACCACCATCTCCACCTCCACCACCCCTCCACCTTCACCACCCCTCCACCTTCACACTCACACCCATCTCTATCTTCACCTCCACTATCATCACCTCCACCACGAAAATATCCATCACCACCTCCCCCACGACAATCTCCATCACTACCACCACTACCACCTCCATCACAACAATATCCATCACCACCATCACCACCTCCACCACGATAATCTCCATCACTGCCACCACCACCTCCACCACAACAATATCCATCCCCACGATAATCTCCATCACTGCCACCACCACCTCCACCATCACCACCGTCCACCATCACCATCAGCACCTCCTTACGGTCGCGTGCCCCGCCCCGCCCCGCTCCTCGTCGCGCGGACCCTCCTCCGCCTGTTTCAATCAGGCGGCCGTTTGTGCGGCGCTCGGCGCCGGCGCCGCCGCTCGCGCAGCAATTAGGAACCGGCGCCGCGCCGCGCCCCACCCCCACCCCCAGCCGCCCACGCGCGCACTGGGCCCGACCGGCGACTCGGGAGCCACGGAGGCTATCGACGGCGCTCGAGCAAAGTGACCCGTCTCAACCAATTTCTACGAGTTTTTTAGGACCGTATTTTAGTTGTTTCCAACGGTTTCTCACGGTGTGATTACGGAGCACTTCATACCAGTTTTTTTAGTGGGAATTCCTAAACTGAGAATTTCGTATTGTTGTATTTTTCATTTATTATTAAATTTATTTTTCATTCTTCTTCTTCATCCAATCTCCACGGGCTTATCGACGGCGCTCGGGCGAAGTGACCCGTCTCAACCAATTTCTACGAGTTTTTTAGGACCTTATTTTAGTTGTTTCCAACGGTTTCTCACGGTGTGATTACGGAGCACATCATACCAGTTTTTTTAGTGGGAATTCCTAAACTGAGAATTTCGTATTGTTGTATTTTTCATTTATTATTAAATTTATTTTTCATTCTTCTTCTTCATCCAATCTCCACGGGCTTATCGACGGCGCTCGGGCGAAGTGACCCGTCTCAACCAATTTCTACGAGTTTTTTAGGACCTTATTTTAGTTGTTTCCAGCGGTTTCTCACGGTGTGATTACGGAGCACTTCATAACAGTTTTTTTAGTGGGAATTCCTAAACTGAGAATTTCGTATTGTTGTATTTTTCATTTATTATTAAGTTTATTTTTCATTCTTCTTCTTCATCCAATCTCCACGGGCTTATCGACGGCGCTCGAGCAAAGTGACCCGTCTCAACCAATTTCTACGAGTTTTTTAGGACCGTATTTTAGTTGTTTCCAACGGTTTCTCACGGTGTGATTACGGAGCACTTCATACCAGTTTTTTTTAGTGGGAATTCCTAAACTGAGAATTTCGTATTGTTGTATTTTTCATTTATTATTAAATTTATTTTTCATTCTTCTTCTTCATCCAATCTCCACGGGCTTATCGACGGCGCTCGAGCAAAGACCCGTCTCAACCAATTTCTACGAGTTTTTTAGGACTGTTTTTAGTTGTTTCCAACGGTTTCTCACGGTGTGATTACGGAGCACTTCATACCAGTTTTTTAGTGGGAATTCCTAAACTGAGAATTTCACACACACACACACACACTATTACTTAATATGTTACGTAATGTAGACAAAGTTATGTAATATTCCAAGGAAAAAATGGTGATTTATCAGCGGAGAAAGTCATGTTTTATGAATCTGATAATGAAAAAGTAGATAATTCCTCGTCGTATACATCAACGTTGAAGAAACAATATCGTGTAACTCACTTGCAGACATTTTTTTATTTTTCGTTCCTGATACCACCGGCATTAACTCCTTCCAATTGATAGTGTCGAAAATGTAATACAAATCATAATTAGTGTTAAATTACATTTATCATGCTATTAAATGGTACCAGTATTGTCAGATATGCCAAAAATGCCCAGATATCAAGAATGTCAAGAGTGTCAGTTACTCGGTATTGTTTCTTCAACGACGATAAGTAAAATTACTTCATCTAACATTTGGTTTGGTTTATGGCAAAACATCTGTTCATCACTCAAAAACGGCTCGAAATTTTTTCTTTAAACTGTTTGAATGGATAGAGCTAAATGCACTGAATAACATGACATGGACGTTTTTGTGGTGTAATTTAAGAAAAAGTACGTGCTGCTGTAGTACAATTGTTTTGTATTGGTTTAGATGGAACATGTTTCTTTATTTTCATATTATTTGCATTTAAGTGTTGATTGATTAAAAGAAATTGTGTGTTATGTCAATAACTTTATATTTATTTTTCTTCACATATTCAATTAAAGATGTTCTTACTACGCATGAACAGCTTACTCAAGGCGTTTTTTGCTCCATCCCTCGGAAAATCACGTTACATCGCTCCATGGAGAAGTATTGTGAATGGAGAGAGATGCGGATGATGATTTTGAGATGTATACATGAATAACTCAACTCTATTTTTATTCCAAATAATTTCTCTTAAGAATGCTATCAAAAGTTAAATGATTCCCATTCTAATAGACACAGGAGGGAATGGTGGGAAATCCATCCTTCCTTTAACTACGGCATTCGATCTGTTATTTTTGACTTTGTTTAATAAACAGATACTGCCTTCAAACCAGACATTTATTTTATTATTGGACACATTGTATGTTACTGGCAACTTCCTCCGTTTAGAGAGAATTCCTAAGTTCTTATTCGTGTTCACACTTTCTCCTAATATCACAATACATAAAACTTCCTCGGATGTATTGCTTTTTCATGCATTTTTTCTTTTTCTGTTTTGTTATTTTCAGCTTCTTGAATTTCGATAATTTTTCTTTCTTTTTCGACTTCATCATTATTTTAATTATACTAATCTTTATTGTATTCATTTTTATTTATTTCCTCCTTTAATTTCTTTCTATTTTCATTTTTGTCTGCCTCCTGCTCATTTTTTTAAATTCCTTTATTTTTCCTTTAAAATATGGGAATGTTACTTTTGCTACTTCTCAACGGTTGACCTGGTTTTATGCATCGACGAGATTGACATTTCATAAATTATTCAGTTGCTCATTTGTTCGACGTATGCCTTTAAAGATATTATGTTCTCTTGAAGATGTAAATGGAAAGAACAATTTGAATTTGCTCAGTGTGATTTTCTTAAATTGGTGGCGTGAATTTTAAATTAAACTGGGTTCGATATAAGAATACTCTCTTCAAGATATATTGACCGCATTAGCTACACGTTTTGTTGATTACATTAACAATTACATGTATTTTATACTTCAGAAGACATAGTGAAGTTTTAACTTCAAGTTCTAAGGCGATAGACTTCTAAGACTGCTATATTAAAATAGTTAAACATCTTTTTAAAAAAATGTAAGTATAAAATTCATCGGAAATCTCAGTTGCCGCAATGTCACTCAACAGTATAAACTGCACGACAAAATATGCACCTGTTTTGTGGAGGACGATTTGCCGAATAATAATAGTAGTTCAAATGCGTAACATTTGTGCAATTCATGCGTAAAGAATGTAAATATTTGTATCGCTCGTATTGACTACATAAAGTCCTTGTTAAAATAAATATTAAATTTGGTTTTGCTCTGTACCGTCTACAAATATTATTTTCTATGTGTGCGCAGTACACCGCTCAACCGTTTACAATACAAAGTGAATCGCGAGTGGGTACGGCTTTGGTTACTAACGTCACAAGGCTGATAAACAACAAATAAATTCTGAAATTTGTAAACAGAGGAGATACGACGATTTAGGATTAGCCGAGTCTATTATTTGTGTTATCGCCCGTGTGTCGTTCATTATACTCCTTAATCTTTAAGAAAAAATCATAAAGACAAAAAATGTCATTTCTTGGAATAAGTGTTCTCATACGTCATCTTTAGCGAAAACTAATTTGTTTCGATTGTTCTTAATAGACGGCGGATGCTGGACGTTAGGCGTGATAGAATAAGTTGAGGTATAAAGGTACATTTGAGGAAAAATGCAGCCTTGCGCTCGCAGTCGCCCTTTGCGACCTCGACTGCGGCCGGCGCGCGCACTGTCCTGCAGCGAAGCGGCCTCCTCCATTGGGCTTCCTCGGGCGCGTTTCGCCTTTGGGATGAGCTTTCTGGAATTACCCACGCAATTAGCAAGACTGTCTCAGATTTTGGAACGTTACGGGCAAGTAAACGGTAATGGAAATTACTTCATTGAAAAGATGAATTTACGGAATCCCACTTTCAAGCTAACGTTACATTATTACAATGCTAACATAATGTTAATGTACATAATATATCATAGATTATTATATAGGCTACAAGGCTAATGTTTGGAATATGGGTTAAGTGTCACATTGCATGATGATTTAATTTATAATTGTATTTACATTTGTATCTAGTCTTCCACAAATCGTATTCTCATGTAAATACCAAGGAAAGAAAAGAAAAAGACACAAAAAATTAAATGTAATTGTCTGCAAACTGTTAATATTAAAATAAAACATCTTTAAAGATCATGAGGATAAATGTTCTATGTAACACAAAGAAGAACTGTAGAGTTTTCATTAAAATTATGATAAATTTTCGAGTTTGTGATTACTATTTTTTTCTTATTTAGTAGTCTTTGTTTGCAATTCTAATCTCTTTTTTCCTTCTTACATTTAAAATAACGCACATTACGTAAAACAAGAGATAAAAATTGGAACGGAATTTATATGGGGATGATATTTACTTATTAGAAGTTTTGTATATTCCGGATATTTAATAGATACCAAGATTTCTCGCATTGATATATAGTCAAATCCGTGTTTTTCAGTGCCGCGTTTTCAATATATTTACTGTTCCTTGAAAGCATCTGACTTATTGAACAGCATTAGAATTCACCACTGCATGGACATTACAATTCTTGTGACTAATAGACTATTTTGCGAGCCAAAAATTACATCTTTTGAATTACCAAAATGATATACGAAACGTATTTCTAAATAGTTTTTCAACAAAATCCAAGGGGTGAAGGCAACATTTTATAGAATTTACGAAATAATTATTTTTCCTAAAATACGCTCAGAAATGGAGTTCCCCAGGTTCAAATGCTTTCACATCCACTACGACATCGTAAAATTACAGCATAGAAATGATTTCTAAACGAAAGAAATCTGTTTCACAACCACAGCTCGATGTTTAACCTCCCGAAAGCAGCTCTTTCATGAAGGCCCGACAAAACAGATTTCGACCGCGCGTTTAGCGAAAGGAAACGCAAACCCGACTTTTGCCTGGGCAGAGCGTCCATTCAGCCCAGTGCGTCTCCCCATCAACCCTTTCCCGGCCCCGGCCCCCCACTCGCCGGCGGCGCTGGTAAAGGGCTTGGAGGGAGAGAAAAAGAAATATTTTTGTAAGAATTTCGCCGGCGCCTCTGCAAACGATTTTCTTTTCGTCGCCTCGGGCTCGCAACGCCGGGGCGGGGAGCGGCTTCGTGGGCCGGGAAAGGGCGGGAAGCCGCGGCAGACGTAGGAAAGTGGCGGTGATGCGCAGGGAATGGCGGGGATGTGCGTGAGGATGATCGAGACGAGTGAGTAGAAGGGAAGGAAGAAGAGGGGGAGAATGTGAGTTGGTACGAGAAGAGAGAGGGCAGTCGAGCGGATGGGAAAGAGCGAGGTGGTGAGGTGTGGGTGCGGCGAGGAGCGGGGTGTCGAGGAATGGAATGGTGAGGAGTTGGGCGGGGAAGAGCAGGGCGAGGAGGGAAGAAGTGTGGTGGTGATGAAGGTGAGGGGCGTTGAGGATCGGGGCGTGGTCTAGCGGGAGTGGCGTGAAGAATCGTGGCGGGGAGGAGTGGGGCGGGGTCGAGCGGAGAGGATCGGATGGGGAGGGGATGGGAAGGGCTGGGGGCGGGGAGGAACGGTTTAGAAGAGCGGCCCGAGTGCACGCCCTTAGGCGAGGACGCGGCCAAAGGCGTGGCGTAGCACTGATTGAGGACAAAGTGCTGGAGGTGCGACGGCGCGACGCCCTCGTTTGGCTTTGCAGCCGACGGTCGAGCTGCGAGGAGGCACGACTCTTTCTTTCGGCGGAGTTTCCATTGAACGCCTTATCTACTTCCGGTCTCTCCTCGCGCTTGGTGCAATTACGGATAGTATTTGCCGCGTTGAGAATCAACACGCAACTAGTAACGAGCCAGTGGAGAATTCAGAAAAAATCTCAGGAGGGGGGGGAGAATTTCAGTTCTCATAAATAATTTTGGCATAGTATTGTTTTAATTTTGAGCATGTTATTAAAATATACGAGTATTTTCATAACGGGAATGCTGCTTGAGATGAAATCGATGTACGGTAATTATTTGGTAAAAAGTAGTAACATTATCCGTCCAATCTTCCTGGATCTGCCATTGTAAGGAGCAATTATAATATAAATACCACGTTATAGAATCCTTTTTATCGTAGCAAATCTTATTGAAGAATGAGTTGACCAATATCGAACTTTTTGAATAAATAAAAGAAAAATTATAGTTGTATAAAATAAACCATTGTATTAATCACATGCAGCTTACATGCTTAAGGCGATAGACTACAAAACTATTATTCATCTTTAAAAATTATAATTGTACTTTGTAAAATTATAATTGTACTTTATAATTGTAAGTTTGGTAACATAAATAAACGTTCCTTTGTATAAATAGCGATGATCGATTCTATAAAAAGTGGCATTAATTAATTATGACTGTTAATTAATTAAAAATTAATTAACCGTCGTAATATGTGTCAAAATAAACTAAATTAATATTGACCGTTAATTAATTAATAATTTGTTTTACATCGCTCGTAGATCCAATACCATCATATTTAAAATTGTCGTTTTTCATAAAATTTGTTGAATTGTTAAATCCCAGTTAATATTTCTTCACATAAAAAATCCATTGTAAATGCCCTTTTTCACACTTAGCACTCAGAAGAGTTGAAACAATTTGAATGGTTGATTATACTGCGATTTTTACAGAGCTGCGTTTGAAGTAAATCAGCAGTTACGGTGTCATTCAATCGGAATGCTGAACGCCACGATTATGACGTCATTGTAGTGACGTGTAAGGTACGGCACCGTATCGTAACAGCTGATCAAATGTCCGACGCAGCAAAGTAAATACCGCAGTATAGTACTGTTGCGTGGCGGTGTGTCGTGCGCGTGTGTGTCTGACGGTGGTTTTGTGTGTTGCAGGTGAGTGCCGCGACGCCCTCGTCGCCCCAGGCGTTGCGTGAGTAATTGACCGCGGACGGCGCCAGCGGGGCGGGGCCCTGCCGGTCAGGGCCGGGCAGGGCAGGACACGTCGTCTTCCCCGAAGGGCCCGTTGCGGTCGGTTGCCCTTGCCCTCCGCCGCCCCCTCCCCGCCTCTCGCGCCACGATGGGTCCACACAGCACGCGGTGGGTGCAACCACCTCCCTCTGCAAACTCTTCTTGGACAGTCTGGAGCTGGTGGTGTTCCATAGGGCTGAAGGGCTTGGAGCAGTAAGAAGAGAAGCCACGCTACTCACAGAAAATCTCACACTATTCTATAATATTTGTATATAGGAGTTTCTCTTTTCTTTTTTTTCAATTTATTGGTTTTGATGGTAGGTACATAGATTAGTTTTTAACGGGTATTTATTTGTAATTCTGGTTGGATGGATGGGATTTTTACCGAGTCTGAAAGGCACCAGGGAGGGGATTTGATTTAAGCTGGAGTAAAAGTTAGTGGAGAGATAAGCTATATGCTGTGATAACGGTTTGAGGTTAAATTCCTTATGAAGTCGGAGGTTGGATACGAACCATGGGGCATTGGCAGTTGTTCTAAGAAACTGATTCTGTATTACTTGAATTCTGTTAATGTTGGTTTTGGAGGCGTTGATCCATATGGGGCAGGCGTACAGTAGTAGAGATCTTATGACTGTTTTGAATATTAATATGGAGGAAATGAATGGTACCGAGCTATTTCTGTGAATTAATGGTTTTAGCTGCAGTAATTTTATTTTGGCTTGAATTAGTAGTTTCTCTAAGAAGGGACTACATTGACAGGTCAGGAAAGAAATGAACGTCATGCAGAGCGATGACGTTGCAAGAAATAGTGATGAAGCCATTTACAAATGAGCAGATTGTAACCGAGCGTCCTGACAAAATGAATGTATTGACATAACCTGCCATTATGTTGCCAGCAGTGGCCAAGTAGTAGCTGTGAAAGCTGTCCCTTATTATAGGAATCTCTCTTTATCTTTATTTTGTTCGAAATGTTGCTTATACGGTACTCGTATTCAATACGATAAATACGATACTCGTATTTATGAACTCTTCGATTAAAATTGAGATATTACTATTTATAAATAGCGGAAGAGTTCTTGTGTTTGTTGTGGCTTATATTGTTACTGGCCAAAATTTTCAGTTGATATTGGTGTAAATTTTCTTACTAAGAACGGGATCCCTATTGCATATTTTAGTACACAGTCCCAGTGGTAGTGGTAGTGATTGACGTCTGGTAGAGTAGCCACTCCTGTTGTCATGAAATCCAGCGGTGAGTTCTAAATAAAATAATGATTGTGTTATTTGGCTCAATCAGGATTTTCTCTGGTAATGGCTGCTGGAGAATTGTTCCGTCAATTATATATTTTAGGATAAAAGATTTTGCCTGTTGCGAATATGTGTGCGGCTTCTGGGTGTGAGGGGGTATATGGGGAGCTGAAGTCCCATGCGCCCACCCCTGATATGTAACTGATTATATTGAACAAGTCTAGTGGACATAAAATTAGAGAGAATATTTCAAATCACGAATACTGCGGAATGATAGGGTTTTAAATAAAAAGTGGTGACAATGCAATTTGTTAAAACATCACGATTGTTGCGAATACGATATTCGCCTCACATTTTATCTCAATCTATTCGTCCAAATAACGTATATAATTTTGTAGAATTGTTACATTAACTTCAATAAATATCATAAAATAAATATTTATGCTTTAATGAATAGAATTGAGCAAATTCGATAGTTTTGTCATTTGTTACGTTACATTTCCTTGTAGATTCGGGCGTACTAGGAAGTAGAACAGAACAATAGAAGATGGGATCTCCAATAGGCGCTTGCCAATTAATTCGCTTGTCTCTAGAATTTACTTGAAAAAGATTCACTAAATTCACACTTGAAAAAGATTCACTAGATTCACACTAAATTGATTACTGACATCTCTTGTTCATATGCGGTGTAATTACTTCGGTTCTGTAAAAATACTTTAGAAGAGTGTCTTCCTATTTTGTTAGAAAATAATTCACATTACTTTCACTTGCATTACACACTCCACTTTCAGAATAATTAAGTATCGAACAACAACAACAACATTATTATTATTATTATTATTATTAAAAACAACTGATCAACTAAATTTATCAATTGATCATTATGACTTAACAGAAATATTGTAATCGTAAACTTAGATATTACAATTTAATTTGACTACTTGTTCTCCCTGGAAATTAAAAGTTTCCTTATTCAATCCACGTGTTAATAAATACTTATTTTGTAGCATTTCGACTATCCGGCCTGAACTCAACCATCAATGTCAGTATGAGAGAACGGATTGATTCTGAACGCAAACATTTCAATAAAGAGCGCGGCGATTGTTTGAAGCCTCATGGGTGCCGGTGGCCCACTGTGGGGCACCGCGTTCGCGGTTGATGTGCTGCCCCCCCCCCCCAGCCACGCCCCAGCGGGGGTCAGCGCTCCAATTGCGTCCCGCGGCCGGGCCTCCCTCTGCGGCAGGTCGCAGCGCCCCCTGCCTGCCCCCGACGACGCCACGGACGCACCGGACAGGGCTGTCGCCAGCGTCACCACGGCGAAACGACGCGCACCGGGGTACTGGCTGCGTTATTATGATCTCTTCTATACTTAGGTTCCGGGAAAGATATTGTTTTCCACTGCTGTGAGGCATGTCTCTGAGAATTTCATTGTCACCAACGTTAATATTTGCTCTTCTAAATGGATGCCCCCCCCACACACACACACACATACACTGTGCATTTGGAGGGGATTTGTCAATTCGTAAGTAATAGGAAATGTAGATCATGGGATTTGTTCGGAATGAATTAAGACATTAAAACAGAGTTTGCGACGTTTGGAAAAATTTTTATTCCACCCTCAGGGCTAGTGGTAAAACAACAATTTAAGAAGAACATGTTCTTATATTGTTGTTTTACCACCAGCCCTGGGGAAGGAATAAAAATAGTCCCAAATGTTTTTATGTCTGAATTCACACCGCATAAAACACCTGATCTATATTGCCCATTTCACGGTCGTGAATCTACAATGATAAGTACTAAATATTGTGTAGTTGTAAACATTTTATATTTGTGCGGTTTCAAGTATTGTGTCATCTTTTGTATAGACTTCTCTTTCTGTCAGTCTGGTTTGTCTTCTGCATTAAATAAAATAATTACAGGCTTTGTCATTGCCAACAATATTGTTTATTGAAAGAGCAGCTTTCAATGGCTTAGCCTTCATCGTCAGTTACCTGGCACAAAAACGTATAAAAATGTTAAAACATTCAGTTTGAGACTAATACATTACTAATAGAGGATTAATCGAGAGTAAGGTAATATATAATTTAAAAAATAAGAGAAATTAACATCATAACAAATGAAAGAAAAAAGGGTCTGAGAGATAAATCGTTTAATACTACAGTACTTCAGTGATTGTATGCAAGAAAATAAATAAATTAAATTGAAAAACATGTAAAATTTAGTAACAGAAACATGAAAAGTAAGTTATGCCGTTTCTTGCCTGTTTGGAAGCCAGAAAACAACTAGGGGGGGTTCGTTTTCAAATTCCCTCCCGCCTCCAGTTCTGCAGAGGCGGGATTTTATTTATCTTTCAGGGGTAAAGTAGGCTGCAGCCGATTAGGTTGACGCAGCGGAGGTACGGGCGTCTCTTAGACTAATTATGCTAGCTAAACTAATTAAAACTAATTGATAATGCAGATTTGGGCTCTGTATAGTTTCACATACGGTGGTGAATTGTTTAAGTTTTAATTTTACGGGGATTCGGACGGGCTTGGCGGCTTCAGGACCGGGCTGTGGGGCGGAGGAGGAGGAGGAGAAGGAGGAGGAGGGCTAATGGCCTGGATGCGATGCGCTGTCTGGTGCGCATTTCCGCACGCTGCCCCACGACGCGCTTACTACCTTGTACGAGCAAGCGGAGAAGACTTGCCATCGGCCGAGGCACGCGTGGCGAACGCGACGCCGTACCCCTCCTGCCAGGCCTTCCAATAGGCCTGAGCGCCATGGACACTTGGAATCAAGTGGCCTTGGCGAATAGAAGACTAGTAGTGTAGTGCAGTGCAGTGAGAGTGAATGAGTAGAAGAATGGTTGATGGTATCTAATGAATGAATGAATGAATGAATGAATGGTTATGTGTGAAATGAATGAATTATGCGTGAATGAAAAATAAATTTAAAAATATCACCTAGTAAACCATACAAAAACATTATGAATGATCTTGGCTGTCCGGGTAACGCCGCGTCGAAGGCTGTGTCGGCAACACAGCCTTCGACGCGGCGTCACCCGGACAGCCAAGATCTTTCACACGACTCCGGCCGCGGAAGCCTACGACTTCACATACAAAAACATTACTTAGAATTAAGAAAAATAATATTAATAATAATAATTTTTGTGTAAGTTAGGTATGCCAAAGTGCTACTAAATAACTATTAAATTAGGTTTAAGCTAGAATTAAGTTAGTTTTAGTTAGTATTAGCTTCTTATTATCTCTCCCTCTTAGCTGCTTAAGCCGCAAGGCAGCAGCGCAATTGTATGCCACTATGTCGTTTAGTTCCCGCCTCCTCAGGATGACTATGGAGGGGAAACTGTATAAGAGCCTAGTGCGCCGTGCCAAACGAGTACGGTGTGGTGGTGTTGTCTAATAATAATTTTAACAGAGAGGACGGATTACGGTTTACGATTTCATTGAGTAGGTTATCATTTAAATGAATGTGAAAGTCTTCCAAAGTTAGTCTGGTGTAATAATTTTCTATTCAGAGTGGATGAATAAATCTGTGTGTAGATTGAAAGTGTGTCCTGCATGAAGTAAATGGTTGGCAAAGTGAGATTTACGTACAGGTTTTGTATTTCCCAGCGTATACGTATTTTTTAATTCTTGTGTTTAATTTCAGTCTGTTAGTTCAATGCATTTGGCTTCGCAGACATAGCAATCTAATGCATAGACGCGGCTTTATTCTGAGTTATGAAGAAAGGATTAATACCTTATAAGAAAGTAGAAAATCAAAGATCGCAGGAAGTAAACTATTTATTTTTACATCTCGTATTGTAAATAGAAACTTTCTGCGTTCCCCGCGTCGCAGAAAAATGACGTAAATATTCAATATGGAAGTCAATAATCCTTGGTGTAGAATCCACCAGGTATTTGATTCATCCAGAGGCTGCACTTCTTATTTCGCCTGGATATGCATTTTTCCTATCCAATGTCTCTCTGTTTAATATTTCTGTGCCACTTCTCTCCCCATGAAGTTCGACTCCGTCCTATTCTTTCGCACGAAACTGTAGCAGCTGGTACCGCCATTACGATGCCTTTCCCGTTTTTCTATCTTCAACGAAGTTGATACTTGAAGTGACTCGGGTGTTCCGTAGCGAGCAGTTAAGTGGGACAGCAGGTTGTTTCAACTGCTGAAACGCGTCAGCCGGCTCAGGCAGCCCGCGGGAGAACAAAGGGCGCGCTCTGGCACCGGGAGGGAGGGGCACTTGCTATGAGTGACGTGTAAAAGACGCGGTGAAACTGCGCACTGCAGTCTGCGCCTGCGGATGTCGGCGGAAACGATGTGCAGTGTGAGGTACCTAAAATAAAATGAGAAAAACTAACAAAAAACAATTGCACGAATAATCACTGATGGACCAGTTTGAATGGATAGAAATAAAATTACAATTTTGCCTAATGTTCATTTACGCTCAGATGGGTTTAGGTGGTTCAGAATCAATTGATTTCACTGCAGTGCTTCTGACCACGAGGTTGCAGAGTTCGAATCTCGACGGTGGCAGGATTTGCGGACTTGCTAGATAGTTAGGTCGAATTCCGCCGCTGCCTACAGGAAAATTCTAGCGGCTGGCTGCTCTAATCCGTTGGTTTAGTGGTGAGTTGTAGTTGACATTTACATAATTGAAATGATTGAAGGCGTTGTCATTGTCAACAATATTATTTATTTCAATAAGAGCAGCTTTCGATGGCTTAGCCATCATCATCAGTTTTCTGCTGTCTGGAAGTCACAAAAACGATTGCGGCTGATGATGATGGCTAAGTCATCGAAAGCTGCTCTTATTGAAATAAATAATATTGTTGACAATGACAACGCCTTCAACCATTTCAATAATGCTCTAATCCGTTCATCAGGCGAATGCCGGAGCAGTACTAACAAAAGGGCCACGTGTGCTTCCTGTGCCTTGTCCTACCCTCATCCCTCATTTAAACTCATTTCCATTCACTACATTCCACACATGTCGAGAACTTACTATTCTGAATTAACAGAGAGATGTTTTATGAAATTAGAGCTCAAATACATAGTTTCGAAATATTGAACTTGCTAGTTTATTTTTTGATGTGTTTGTTTAGACAAAATGAATGTGTGCTAAATATTCACGGTATGTTACGTATTTGAAGCTGTTTAAAAGCGTGCAAGATATTTGTAGCTCTCATTACTGACTCATGTGAATGCTTCGCCAATCGCGCAATTGCTGCAATTCGAATACTTGGAAAATGATCCTCTCGTCGATGTTTCCCAGTTAACCGATGCGTGTTGAACAGTGCGTTTCAATCACGATCCGTAGTCTTTGATCTTCGGATCGCAACGATGGATTTCTAGTGCATTTGTTGACGCTTTTGGTGGTTCCGAAATGAACAGGAAAAATAAATAGTTTGTGACATAGAGACACGAATACGAGCTTGCTGTTCCTTGTATCGAAATTCTCGCAATGCAGTTGGCGACTGGCTTGAAACATTAGAATCTGGTGATTCCGCACGCTTTGAATGATCATCGTTGGCCGTAGAATCGATGTGCCGAGTAACCATTGACGACTCCCGCTCATATTCATGCAGGACACCTCTCAGTCGTCCTCTATGGCAGGAGGCTGTTAAGAACGACCCGCGAGCCAAATATGGCCAGAATACGTGTTTATTGTATAACTTAGTGTACATGGCCGAAAGCGCCGGCCTAGCCATATTAGGAAGACCGGTACGCGAGCGCTAGCCCTTCTGCCAGTCTGATCTACTATTTAACAAATTCGCTTTGGAAAAAACTGGTGTTGAACAAAAACTCTTTATGCGAACAGAAAATTTAGAAAAGACAATTATAATTGTTAATACTGAGATGTAGTCCTTAGGATACATAATAAACATACAATGAAAATTTTGCCTGGAAGAACTTAACATATGATTTGAAACTACTATTTACAAGTGATACAAGCTAGATTTACTAGTTTACAAATGATAAAGTGATTCTACGTGTGTTAATGTGTGCTGTGTGAAGAGCGTAGCCTTGCGAGCAAATCTTCGTCTCTATCGCTGCTGTTATGGCACCCTGGGGCCAAATATGGCCAGGGAAGAATTCGTTTGCCATCGAATCGATGTGGCAAATAACCATTCGTCTCCCACTTTTATTAATGCAGGAGCTTTATCAGTGGGGTTATTCAGTTCAGCCTGCGGGTCAGATTCGGCCAGCAAAGAAGTTTCCGATTATGACATAATCGAAGTGTTTATCTCCCGCACATGTCTATTGAGGCAGAAGTCTTCTCAGTGGTCTTGTCAGGCCAGAGAATAAGGGGGTAATATAATTTAATATAATATAATGTAATATAATATAATGTAATATAATATAATATAATATAATATAATATAATATAATATAATATAATATAATATAATATAATATAATATAATATAATATAATATAATATAATATAATATAATATAATATAATATAATATAATTCTTTACTCTATGGTCAGGCCCAGGCCGCGGACAAGCGGGGTAAATTCTTTTCCTGCCGCTCCCCACATCTTCCCCTGAAGTGACTCATTGCCGCCACACTCGCTCACTGAAAGGATTCTCATACTCTCTCTTCCGGTAGTCGCTTTGTTGGCGGTCACTAAACATTGCTTTCTTCACTTGTATTACATTGGTTTCAATGTATGGTGTTAGTATTAAAACTAGTTTAGTTATGACTGTTCTAAACGACGCTAGGCAACAGTGATTATTTTTTGTGAACTGGGAAAAGATGGGTTGACTACTTTGTCGTTAAAACAATTAAATCTATTCCACTCTTGTTTGTAATGAAAAAATCTCGAACAAGAAACCGACACATCAGCAAAACATGACGAATGATGTTTTTGTCAAAATTACGATTGATTGTTGAGCCTTGTTAATAAACATTTGTTTTTTACTTGAAAATGATTGTTGAATTTAACTTTTATTAAAATTTCGATTCCCTAAAATGACAAGGTTCCAATTATCAAAATAAAAAAAAATAGTTTATTTTGTGACAATATTTCATCTGACTACTACTACAAACAGAATATCCTTAATCTGACAAAAACTACTAAAAAAATCACTACTGTTGGGGAGAAATGGCTGAATAATTAACAAAACTTTCACTACAATGTATTCAAAGCAAATGAAATTTTAGTTCAAACCTTGTTATTCTAAAAGTTTGCATCTACAGACCTGCAAAAAAGCGAGCTTCAGATTATTTCAATTTCTTAGTGTGGCGTCATAACAGTCGCCTTATAAAGTAAATATTGGCCACGTGCATTTCATGCACAAGGAAGTAGGCTGCGACAGCGGGCAACATGCAAGGGACGCCTCGCAGAACAAAGAGACTCCACAGACATAGAAACTCTAAAGATAATTCTGAACAAAATTAGTAATCTCTCTTTTAAATCCATTGTTGTATGTGGAGATTTCAATATTGATTTTCTGAGCGAATCCCACGAAAAAGAGCAGTTTCTCAATTTAATTCATCCTTTTAATTTATATATTACAGTGAACACGCTTAATACACGGAATAAACTTAAATCACAAACATCAATGGATCAAATTATAATTAACAAAACCACAACCAGATATGAAATAATAACGAATAATTTAGCTTACAGTGACCACGATGCACAAATTCTTGCAATTACTAATATCTTAAATACTGACACAATAAATAAAACACGCATGTACAGAACATTTACTACAGTTAACATAAAATTATTTACGGAGTACTTGCTGAAGGAATCATGAGACTCAGTTCATAACGCTGTTGAAACAAATAAAAATCATAATTTATTTTTCTCAAAGCTTTCATTTCACTTTAACGCGTGCTTTCCTATTAAAAAGAGAAAATTAAACATTTCACGAAAAAGTAATACTTGGATCACACTAAGAATTAGAACATCGTGTAAAAACAAACGTGCGCTCTATTTTATTTCTAAACATCATAACTTATCACCCGGTTTCCATGTCTACTTCCGAGAATATAAAAGAATTTTAAGGAAAATAACAGGTCAGGCAAAAATAATAAAAAATTATGAGGATATTTTGAACGCTAGAAACAAAACTAAAGCAATGTGGACTATCGTAAAAAATACGACCACGTGATCACGATATTTCGTAGAGAATGTTGTTTTAAAGAATAATGAAAAATAATGATAATGAATGATAAGTAATCCAGAAAAAGTTGTGAATTTCTTCAACCAACACTTTTCTAGAATTGCGGTTGATCTCACGAAGGGACTAAAACCACAAAATTCAACATTATGTGCTTCTGAAAAAAATTTCGGTACGATGTTTATTTCCGAAACTTCTTCCAGCGAAGTTCTCAGAATAGTCAGTAAACTAAAAAATAAGTATTAATTTGGCTTAGATGAATTTCCGGATTGTTTATTAAAAACGTGTGCACCTGCCATTATACACCCATTAACTCACAATTCCAATGCTTTCTTGTGCATAGGAATTTTTGCAGATATTTTCAAAACAGCAAAAATTAAGCCACTTTTTTAAAAAAAGGTAACAAAAATGAAATTCAAAATTAGCGGCCAGTTCCTCTTTTGTCAGTTTTCTCGAAAATATTAGAGAGGCTTTTCTATACGCGAACGGAAACTTTTCTCAGGAAAAACGAAGCGTTTTCAGACTCACAACACGGTTTTAGAAAATCACAATCTACGGAAACTGTCGTATTTTCTTTTCTAAAAAATATTGCTTTATCAATGAACCAAAATGAAGAACCCATTGGGATATTTTTAGATCTTTCGAAAGCTTTTGACGTTATTAACCATAACATCTTGCTCTCAAAATTACCTTCTTATGGAATTCGTGGTATTGCTCTAGATTGGATAACCTCGTACCTTAAACATGGATCTCAAAGAGTAGAAATACCGTACTGGCACGAAAGGACATTATTTACTTATCTTTTCAATTCTTTGCCAATTGAACATGGGGCCCACAAGGTTCGATCTTAGGTCCTGTCCTCTTTCTGTTGTACGTAAACGATACGTCCTCATCTATTAAAAATGGAAGAACAGTTCTGTTTGCCGATGACACGAATGTTCTTTGCAAAAAAGAAAAAAAATAGTACAATTTCAGAAGTTTCAAATTGGTTTTGTAATAACAAATTAATAGTTAACGAAGGAAAAACTGTCTCAATGCAATTTTGCGTTTCGAATCGGCAATTGTATGCTGCATTAAAAATTAACAATATGCAATTAGCTGATGTTAAGGTTACAAAATTTCTAGGTCTCTCAATTCAATCAAACCTCAAATGGAATGTACATATAACAGAATTAAACACTAAATGAAGCTCATTTTGTTACGTATTCAGAATTATTTCAAATTCTGGCAGCCTTTATGCAGCTCGTTGCGTGTATTTTGCAAATATAGTACATTCCCGCCTGAGATATGGCATAATATTCTGGGGAAGCTCATCCTTTAGTGCTCAGACATTTAGATTGCAAAAGAAAATGATCTGAATAATGAAAAAATGCCATCCACGCGATCCCTGCTGCCTCTTTTCATTGAGCTTGGAATATTACCATTGCCTTGCCTTTTTATTCACGAAACTGTAGTATTTGTCAAAACTGACTTACATAACGGCGGGAACATATTTTCATATAATACTGATATTTATAGTTACAACACACGACGTAGAAATCATTTTCATGAAGTGTCAGTATCAACAGCTTACTACGAGAAATCCACATACAACAGATATACGTTACTTTCCAACGCATTGCCAGATGAAATGAAACAATTAAAATTGGTACACAAATTTAAGTTAAAAGTAAAATCTTTTCTGCTGCAAAACTGTTTCTATACAGTTAGAGACTATACTGATCGTCAAAAAGCAAAATAATGTTTACTTTTACAAAACAATGATATAGTATAATGAATTAGTTTACACTTGTATTGCATAATTTTTTAAAAGACTTAATATGGCTGTAACAAGTAATGTACTTCAGTTTCAGGGTCAATGACCCCCATCTCGATCGGGTTTTTGTCGTTTCCCTGATTCATTGAGCAAATGCTGAGATGACCCCTTGATTTGCTTCTGGACGTATAGCTTCACTATGCGCACGTTTTGTTGAGCTTTCCTTTTGCTTGTAGTTGTAGTAGAGCTTAGGGTAAGTTTATATTTTGTTAGCAATAGAGAAAAATCAAATCTGCAGTTCATTTACCCTTACAAATAAGTTTTTTATAACTCGGAAACGAAAATATCTAGTTTGTGAAATGTTAATATTTCGCTTCTTAAATGTATTATTATTATTATTATTATTATTATTATTATTATTTTCATCTTTCAACTATTAATAGTTAAATTGTTGCGAAGGGATGCTGAAAGTTCAAGAAAGCGTGCGCAGATGATTTTCTTCCCCATACGTCACATACAGTTTTCTACTGTTTTTGACTAAATAAATAAATCAAAGGTGGGATTTGTTACCTTCCTTTTTAGTAAACAATTAAATTGTGCTCTCCTGATGCGCTAATCAGTTTAGATATTAATTTATTGCCATTTTTTAAAAATAATTGCGATGCGAATTCGTAGAAATTATTTTTCACTTGCTGAACCCTTGTGATTTCATCGCACAAAAGGGAGAACTGTATAAATGTAACACATACACTAATACTATATATACTAACAGAAATATACTACATATACTAACAGAAAAAGTACAACACATGCACTAATAAAATCGAAACTCTTTATAAATATTGTTTATGTCATTCAGTACTAATTATCTATGACGAATGCTATGAGAGAGATTTACAAATTCTGGAACAATACAATGATTATTCGATGAGAATGTAGATTTGTATACGTTTCTGAAAGAGTAATTGAATTTTTTTATATGTAACAATGTTGTAGAGGACTATAGCAGGAAATCCTCCACCTTAATTTAAAAACGTAATTCATCATTTATATTAATAATAATAATAATAATGATAATAATCACAACATTTTTGAATGTTTTAAATTGTTCCTAAACATGACGACTTTATTCACTTCCTATTCTTTGCATTTAAAAACACTAAATATTCGAACTTATAAAAATCTCCCTATCTTTGGTTGATAAATACAAATTGTTACCCGGACACACTTGCTCGCACTAGATCAAGACCTTTAAGGAATTGACAAAACCAAACGAAACATTTTCACGACGTAATGAGCAAACTATGGCTAATAAGGGTTCATTCGATTGTGATATACCAAAATGACGAACCATTTTTATTATGGAAATGTCATTTTATATGACATAGAATATAGGAATGTCAGTAGACGATAGCGAGGGGGTCGCTATGTGACAAATAAACAACCGGCGTTAAGGATCATTTTCGTTAGGTTGAAATGACAGAGCAGAGGCGGAATAAGCATTGTTTTGAGAGACTAAAGAAAAAGATATAAAATTCAGATGCTTCCGACTTTTTAGAAGAACATTCATTCGCTCGAACAACGCGGTGATGAGTGGGTCGGCTTCTGATATATTGTACCAAGCCGAGGAAGGACTGTAATTGACAGTTGTATAAAATTAACTATCATTTCTTATATTAGGATGGAGCGTTCTTGTAGGAAGTAAATGCGTGTCTAGGCGTCCCCCCGTGACGCAAGTGAGGGAAGTCACGAATTATAATAGTATCACCAGAAGAATTTGGAACCAGATCACGGACGTTAGGCGAGGACTTTATCCAGAAGCAGGATTCCGCTGCGTCGACGGAGAAGGTTCTCCAGGGCGCCATCGAACGAAGAAGTGAAAAGCGCGCGAAGACCCACGAATGAATAACAAGGTTTTATAACTATTGTGATATAGAGAAAACTGGCCATGACCAAGGATCAATTCATTTTTGATTATCAATGTAATAATTGTTAACTAGCAACAGAATCATAGTTGATATTATAATAAATTCTAATTTGTTAAGTTGAAAGAAGGCTTATCATTATCATTGTTCGTTACGTGCAATCCAGCATTTTAATAAGATTTTCAGATTCCTCGCCACTCCGTATGGATTAGGTTTCAAGTGTAACCTTTTCCTGGCTCCCAAAGCACATTTATCAGTAATAAGTAGGTTTCTAAATGTCGCTCCAAGTGGGGCTTGTTTTTAAATAGAAAGACGGGGCTTGTTTCAAATTGGCCCCAGTCAACGTCAGGCATGTTTCACTATTAATTTTACGTTTTTATTAAAATGTAATGTTGAGACTTTAAAACTGGTTAATAATATCCAACCGTATCTCATCTGCGGTCCACTACCTTTCATGTAAAGGAAAACACACGAAATTTTTTGTTGAATAAGAAGCTCAAGTTTCTTTCTAAACGAAATCCATTAATGTTTTAAATATAAATATTTTATAATTGAATTAATTGATGCGAGTCGTTTACATGACATTAACATCCTTCAAAATTATTTCGTGGTACTATTATTTTCAATATTACGAACAGAAATGGTTAGAATTGAAGATTGATTCATGGTTTTAAAAACAATTAGATGCACAATCAAACTTCTATATTTGAAAACTTTTATCATTTTCACGACCTCTAAAATGTATGGGACCTTGAGCACTCGTGATACTTAAGTTGACTCTGATTAGTGTGGATCATATCCGGAACTTCTTCATGTTCTCTCAAGGGACTCGATGAGCTCTTGGGTTTTATCGTCTCCGCAGCAAACATTTTTTACTCTAAATTTCTTCAGCAGCCTCTGGAAAATTTCCAGCCGAAAAATATCTGTGCACTTGAAGAGGAGCATCAATCTTTTAGTTCTTGGTTATGACAGGGATTAAATGAGAAATTCGGAGCTGCGGCGAAAGTGGGTGCTAAAAATGCCTTTGAACGCAAAAGCGGGGTATCTCTTAACGCAGACTTCTCGATTGCCTTCCAAGACCTTTTCAGAGAAGGTTCGTTTTCATAAAAGCTCTGCAATATATTATGTGAAGAAATTAAATCGTTTCATGCGTTCCGACTTAATTGCATTTTTAGAAAATTGTCGCAATTGAACAATGCATCACCTGCACTTCAATTAATTTAGGGCTTTGAATAGAAGTTTCATGTTTTGTGAATGATTAATACAGAGGCTTTTCTATTGCATGATAGCACTAGCAACCACTTTCCAGGTTGTAAATATTGTTCACTTAATACCAATAAATATATTTGACAGTTTCAATACAGTAGATATTACTGTCGAGGCGGGCGCCAATTAAGCTCATTTAAGTGTAACAGTTATTTAATTAATTTTATACACATGATTTATAAATACTTGCGGATTTGTTTATTTTTTCCAAATTTGTCCTGATTTCTTTAGTCAATTTATCGATATGTCTTTAGGTAGTTCCTGCTTATAAATTATGTAGCAAACTTTAAACAGCCGATATCACGTACTACATTCCTTGCGTAATATATAAAATAAACTGTGTCACTGCGGCTCTGTGACCAGCCATATACACTCAGTGTACCCTCATTACCTCATAACGAACGAAAACGATTGTGTATCGCATCTGTTAAACTCGTTACTGTGTTAAATGGCTAATCGGTTGCATGTAAATGACGAACGTGAGTTGGCAACACTCTAAATAGTCTGAGCGCTGTGCCTGTTGACCAGACCTCATGTAAGCGGCCCGCTTGGTTCTGCTTTTCGCACTAAATTGGCAATCATTTGAAGCAAAAATACTGCGCGAAAATGTAGTTCCGCTAATAAAACTAGTTAGGGAACAGCATTAAATAACATTTCATGTATTCCTGTATTTGATTATCAAACTTGATGTGTAAACTCGTAAACATTCTTGGATTCATTGCGTTGCTAACGAAGTACAGTAGACCGGCGTTAGTACGAACTCGCTTAATACAAATTTTGACCTAACACGAACATAATTTTGGCCTGGCAAGGAAACAGTTATGTGGAAATATATAATATGTATTTGTATAATACGAACACCGATTATTTAGGTTTCTTGGAATTCGTGTTATCGAGGGTTTACTCTATTTTTTGAAATGTGTGCTTACAGTTCACCACACTCCTACACTTGTGTACTCGATTATTGTAAGATATTAACAGTATAAAACTATTCAAAATTTTATTAGAATGTTTTATTAATATATTCTAAGTAATTTCTCATATAAATTATACATTATTAAAAAATATTGATCAGGTAATATGCTAGAATAATCAATTAATAGATGAAAACTTAATTTAACTATGAGTTGTGTTCCTACGTTATACTTCGGCTAATAGGAATGTGCGTAAAATATACTATATAATGAAGGTTAGGTATTATAAATGTAAGTTTCAAATAAATGAATTTTAATTAGAAGAAATTAAATAATAAACGTATTCAATTCAAATAATGTAGAAGTCTCATGAACGTTTTAGAAATAATAACAGCAAACCTATCCATGGCCATATGTAAATTGGGGACCAAGTAATCCCTTCATCTTTCCTTGCGAAACTTACTTTCTAATTCTACATGTAAATTGGGGACCATATCAACCCAGCTAAGGAAAGAGTCTGATTGAGCAGGTAAAGGGGTCGTCGACGCCGCGCTGCTGTCCAGCTTTTCCTTATGCCGTTTTAAAAATCTTCCAGACTCGCTCCTATATCAAAATGAAAAGTAAGGAAAGCACTAGACGAGTGTCCATATTTCACGATCAGCGTTATAGAATATTAGCAGAGAAATGAGAAGAATATGAAAGTTGCAAGATAAGGAGAATTCATTTAATCAACGAATGATTCAATTGAATGAAAACCAACTTTAACCAAACCACATCTCGAAAAAATATACCAATTCTAAATCTGCAAAATCGATATGGAAGTTGTTTTAAAAATAATGGCTATGAAAATGTTCTTAAAAAATAAGGTGTCGCCTTCCACTTTTACCTGGAAGGGAATGAGGTAGTCGACCCCTAATTTACGTATGCCCTTCTCTAGGTCGGTCCCCCAATTTATGTATGCTTCTTTGTACGTGGGGTTATCACGAAAAAAATGTGTATATCTAGAAACGTCAACCTCGACGAAAGAGGAGCTTGGAGCAGCGTTCCAGTACAGGGTGGCGAAGGCTATGTCTTTGAGTTCCTCGTAAGGGATAGGCGCTTTCACCATGTACTTGGCTTCTCACACCACTACGCCATTCCATTTCAGTATCAGTCCATGTTTATATGTTGAAATAATCTGATTGATTTAAAAGAAATTCAAGCCCCAGTTGGTGCGCCATTTTGAATTAAACTGCAATATACTCAAACAAACTTGGTCGAGGAATCTGAAAAGCAAATATCTTTCTATCTTTCTACTTCATTGCTAGAATTGGCTCAATGAAAAATCATATATTCATTTCACAAAAACATGGAAATTTATTAAACAATTTAAAACAATTGTTTATATTGTATACCCAATATAAAATCAAACGTTTGTCATGACCGTTCCAACCTTATGTCTTCGCGCGCTTTTTCGGCCATCTTTATCCATCTCCGACGCCGCCGTCCTCAGGTCCAGACACCATTTTCTCTCTTCTTTTCTCGGAAGCTCACTTCAATCACCGTTCATTAAATCAATGAACTATTTGCTGCTAACATTCCAGTCCAATCACTGACAACTTCGCCCAAGCCCTCAATGTCCCTCCAACTCGTTCACATGAAATATTTTAAGCTCCACTGTCACACTTAGAGTTCCAATTTTGATGTTTTCTCAACATACATTCCCTAGTAGATGCTTACAAGTCCCCAAAGAAAAAAAACTCCTAACATTAATTGGAGCACGATCCGTTCATGAGCACGGCATCAGTCAGAATGAATGTCTCTCGTATTCTTTCAGCCCTGCAAAGCTTGGTTCATAATTTCGATTGTTTATTTGCAGATAACATTTGATGTACTTTCGTACCTAGCCAATCTCTAAATTTCTTGCAAAACGAACTAGCCGTCTTCACGACTGTCACTGCTTTTTAGGTCAATCCCAGAATTCTATATAGAATTAACTAGCCGTCTCCGCGATTGTCACTGCATGAATATGTTGACCTTGACGACGGCTCGCTTACCGTTGCTATGCTAGCATATTCACATAATTTATCTCCTTTAATTGACGCCATTTATAATAAATAATTGTACAATATTCAGTGACATATTGGTATGTCACAATGTGAAGTCGTAGGCTTCCGCGGCCGGAGTCATGTGAATGAACTTGGCTGTCCGGGTGACGCCGCGTCGAAGTCTCTGTTGCCGACGTTTCGACCATCTTTTCATGGTCTTCCTCAGGGAAGGAGGAAGACCACGAGAAGATGGTCGAAACGTCGGGAACACAGCCTTCGACGCGGCGTCACCCAGACAGCCAAGTTCATTCATCCATGTTTAAATCCTTAATCAATCATTATCATATTTCTCCTCTCGTTATCACTTTAATATACTTCACACGGCGACAGTATCCACACAAAGCACGTTTGTGATCTCCTGACCAAGATGGAAGAGATCATTATGGCGAATTCGTTATCGGTAGCCTATGCTCAAAGAGGAATACGGCACTCATCACGTAGCTATCAAGGGTTCATTTAGCGTGCGTCTGCTTTGCGCGGTCCTTTTTTTTCATTTATTTGCCATAGATGGTGAATACATAGCTCAGTTGAGATAACTCTACATATGTATGATGGCTTAATACTAACTTAAATTTAAACTTAAAACTAGTACAAGGGTTGAGGTTACTCATGGGGCTCCTCTAGTCGGGATCTATATCAGAGAATTTTTTTAGAAAGATGTGGAATGGAAACTTATTTTGTATTCGGGTTCTATGTGATGGGTTTTTGCCGAGTCTGTGAACTGCTAATGAAGGGATTTGGGATATGTTTAAGAAGAAGTTGGTGGCTAGATATGTGATGTGATGGTCTATTGTCTCTAGGTCGAATTCGTTATGTAACTGTTTGTTGGTGACATACCAGGGAGTGTTTGAGATAATTCTGAGGAATTGGTTTTGTATGATTTGTAATTTCCTTTGGTTGGGTTTTGCTGCATTTAACCAGATTGGGCAGGCGTATAGTAGCAAGGGTCTTATTATTGTTTTAAATATTAATAATGCTGAATTATATGATAATGGGCTGGATCTGTGTATTAATGGCTTTAGTTGTATTAATTTGATTTTGGCATCTATATGCTGCTTCCAATTGAGTTTTGTGTCCATGTTCAGTCCTAAGTATTTGATTGGGGTATTAAGAGGGAGCCAGTTGATGTGTGTATTGTTTAGCGTGCGTCTGCTTTGCGCGGTGACGCCATGTTCTCAGCGGAGTCGCGACGCGACCTTCGGAAATGACGTTTCACCGGCGATCTTCCCGACGTCATCGTGCCGGCGAAGTCTCATTTCCGAGCGGAGTCTTCCCTTGCTTTTTTCGCAGCGCCCTGCAAGAGCCTCGGCAAGTAGGAGAGCGTTAATAGAGGTGCAGCTGTCGCAGACACCGACACGCCGCGGACTCGGATATCTTGAGGGGCAAAGAACACAAGGTGGGCGACGGCATGTGTGCGGCTGGCACACGTGGAGCGCTAGTAGATGAAAGCAAGGAAATTACAATTGACTCGTTATTCATTTTGTGTCGCACATTCGCGTTACTACTGTTAAAATTGGGAATCTTCTCCTTTTGTTGTTCTGTGGTCTTCTGCCGATTTGCACGAGTTGTCGCAATAGTTCAGAATGGTAAATATGATTTTAATTAATTTATTCTGACATAAAATATCTGAAATGTCTGTACGCCATAAACTATTGTAATGATGATGTAACAATGCAAAATTATTTAAAACTGTATTTTAATTTGTATTCTCGCTAATGGCATTGTGGAGCAAAAGTAAAATAAGACTGAACGATTTTTTTAAACATTCGAATATTATTTTACGTATGTTTGGGATTTTTTGCCGATGTTATTCAATTTTTTTAATTTAATGCCAACATAAATCTCTATTTTTATTTATTTAATTCTCCCTTGGTGTTAAATGAAGCATAGTTTTATAGCTTCCGAATTCGCATGGTTTGCTCAAGGGAACTCGAACACAATAAATGGCTTCATAATCCTGAACATAAAAAAATTCTGATGTTTTGCGAAGTTTGTTCCATCTGATCACTTCTATTACATACGTAGTCAGAGATCTTCTCAGGTGCAAATGTGCTTTGTTTATTGGGTACTGTATCCACGTGGTCGTTCTTTATAGTTTTGAATGAAAATGAGGAAGCATTATCATTTACTTTCCTCACAATTCTGAATGTCTGAAATACTCCCTCCAGTACCATTCTAATTTTAAAGACACAACCAGATCATATATCGCTTCTAGTGAGCGCTGTACGCTGTAGGTCCGGGCCGTCGGTTGACGTCACTGGGAGCGGTAGAGAGCGGGTGAGCAAGTGGGTGGTGGCAGGGGCGACAGAGGCAGCGAGAGCGATGGCATAGGTTGCGCGGGTGTGGGGGAGTTGGAATATGGGCGAGGGCGAGGGTGTGGGCGGAGGCGGGAGCGGGCAGAGGCGGCGACGCCAATTTCGAGCGCGACACAATACGAGAGCTCGTAATGCAGCCCCTAATGCGTCATTACACGCCGCGCGACGACCCCTCAGCTCGTCTGGGCTCCTCCTCCTCCTCCCCCTTCCCCCGCGCCCTCCCGCAGCCCCAGGCCCTTTGGCGTCGCCACCGCGCCCTCGTGATCTCTAAGCTCCACGCCAGGGGTGTCCGACTTGCAAGGCTTCAAGGGCTGACACCTTTAAAATGGTTGCGAGCCGCATTTTCATTACTCGGGCGATCCACACCTGACTACCCCGTAATGTTTGTCGGCACTTTGTCCGGCTGCTCTGAAATGGGGGGGGAGGGGATGGAACTATGCGTTCTATCAGGTAGTGTCATGCATAACGCAGTGAATCAAATTAAGATGATTTTGAATTTCTGAATTTACTAGAAAAAGTCCTTAAATCTAAACTTGACCTTTTTTTTACATCAAAGGGGTGGGGGTTGACCACAGCAGGACACGTGTGCTAGGGGAACGATGTTCTCACCCGACATGGTTGCACGGGACTTTCACTTTTGACCAACATCATTTCGCGGGCCACAATAGATGGCACCGCGGGCCGCCAGTTGGACAACCCTGCTCTTCGCGGAACGGGGCCAGCCAGCTAGGGAGGTTGTGCAAGGAACGTTTGCAAGAATTTTATGAACTTTCACGTATTGTTTAAAAAATATCTGCAATTCTTTTTTACAATATATGGATATTAAGAGTAATAAATAAGTAAATTATTTGTTATTGTATTAAATATGTATATCCAGTTTTATTACAAGGTTTTAATGAATAATATATATGTATATTTAGCCATTAACATATATTTTTTTCTTTATGCGCATAACTCTTCTTACAATTCGCGTGAAATATTCACAGTATTTCTTGATCTTTGAAGGATGAATATTGTTTTTTATCGAGTTCAGGTCAGTTGTAGAAAAAAAAGAAATTCCGCATTCTACATGACAAATTCTCCATTCAATGTTAGTTAGTCAAGACCTAACCTAACAAAACGTCGGCAACTAATCGACAAAGAATGTAGAATTTAGAACATAGAATGTAGAATTTCTTTCTTTCTACAACTGACCTAAAGTCAAGAAAAAAAAACAATATTTAAAGTTGACGTTAATTAATTTTAGAAGAAATTGCATTGCAAGACAAATAATGAGAATCAAATTATAAAAATATTTAAAGGATCGTAAAGCTTCTTGTAACTAATGTCTGCAGTATTTGCTTATTTCTTCATTTTTGAATGGAATGCACTTATTGATTAAATCACCTATAAATGACAATCTCGTTTCACTTCTAAATATTTTTAATTCGCTCTTGTGATTAACCAAAACAGTTTTTTGCTTTAAAAAATTATGAAACGTTTTGCTCAGTAGCTTGTACCTTACTTTCTCCTACCCTTATTTCTTTCCTTCTTCCTACCCCTTACTGAAAACATGCTTTGCTTACAACCGTCCTTGTTGCTTAATTAGTTGGGGCATTATTCTTGTGTCGATCTGTTCTTAGAGTTCTCCAATTTCATTTTAACTCGACATACCAGAAATCATACAAGTCTTCACTTGTTTTCCCGTGTCCCAAACTCCTAAGCATTTACGTTACATACACACACACACACACACACACACACACACACACACACACACACACACCTTATATAAGATAATCGTAAACAACATTATTAGTACATAACATTAATAACAGCTAAGGTTAGTGTCCTTAAACGTGCATAGAAAATTTGTGATACGAACATACGCCAGAAATTCTACTTAAATTTAGCGCAACAAATTATTAAATTCATACCACATCAGAGAATATATTTAATTTTATTTCTCTTGAGAGAGGAGTATTAGTAAAAAATAAGAGTATGAAATGTTATGAAAAATCCAAACTTTATTGTGACCAGATGCATTACGGAAAGGGAAGTTACTGTCGGCTCCGTTTTTGCTTCCATCTCTAAATGAAAATTAAGAATGCCCTTTTGAGTAGTATAGTATAAAATAAAGAATAGTTAATTCTTAGTTAGGGGAGCGGTTCACGTTAAAGAACGAATCATGCCGAGAAATATTCGGTATTTTCGCTTTCGGTTCATTCTGCCGCAGTGCAATGCCTTCGCATTCGCTTTGTTCCTGTCACATTGTAATGCCAAATTACTTTCAAAGACAAGTTTTCTCGCTTCGCTCGCGCGGATCCAAGTCATGGCGGCCCTCGCGTTCAACAATCTTGAGTCTATCCACCGCATAAATACCAATTCACTTTTGTAAGAAAGCACTTTAATGTTTAAGTTCACTCTTTGGAATTAATAAAATTGAAAACTCACCTTGGTATGTTATTGGGTAAACTTGTTTGATTAGTTGAAGGAAATTTCTCATTTTTTCATTCTCACTTCTTCCTATGTTCTTCTTTTGCCACATGTACTCACACAAATACAAAAGGTATTGCTCAGAGGCTTGGTGGAATGGCAATTTCCTTTTAATAGCATTTCACGAAACCTCTATTGTACTTGTGTGAGCACCACTCTCTTGATATTTAAACTTTATGGAGTGATTAACACGTGCTCGTACCCTTCTTCTTGTAAACAGTAATACGATTTCCAGCAATCAGAAATAATCGTTGTACCTGACCTTATCTAGAACTAGAAGAAAGACCTCTACAAGCTTTGTTTAGAATCGAATTCAACAAACAGTTCACAATGAACAGTGAAAATTAGCCGAAACAAGAATGAAGTTTTAATGAAGAATACTTGTGGTAGGTGAAAAACCGAATGATACAGACTATTAACAACAAATATCACTCGTGCTAAATCGTCGCAAATCGAACCTTCGCCCCAAAGCGCGGAACTCGCTGGCACGGCCGGCTAGAGCCCGAAGCGCCCACCCGCTTCCCGTTGAAGCCCACTCATTAGCTGGGACGCTCGCGTGCCAGCGGAGCGCTCTCCGAGCAGTTACGTTGTTAGGATCGGCTGTCGCCACCGCCGCCGTGACCCGAGTCCATCTGCTAGGGTTCCAGGCGCTCGGCTGCAGCTCCGTCTGCTCCGTGGCCACCTCCTCATCCACCATCCACCTCCACGTTCCCATCACGACGTCCACTACCACCCTCCACCCCCTCAACCGCCGCCACCGCCGCCGCCGGTGCTGCTCCCTAGCGGTCTAATTGCGCCCTCATTAGCGCGGGGTCGAGGGGCGGCCCCGCGGCGCTGTGCTGGAGAAGTTCTCCACCTCGAGAACAAGATGTGCAGCGATTCTTGCGCTGCCTAGCGGCGACGCGCCTTGTTTGTGGAGTCGCCGCTCAAAAGGCAAGCGAAGGATTTGCGTCGCGAAAGTTCTGCACGGGAGAAAACCGCAACGCGGTGCCAATTTGCAAGTCATTATGCCTTGACCTAAAACCATATTTAAATATATATGACCAACTATTTATTTATAAAAAAGAATACCCCATCTCATATTACATGGATATTCTACAATCATATGTTATGCAAATCTGAATTATGCACGTTTCAATGTGCCTAATTCCCATGGTGTTGTATGTCCCATAGACGCTTAAACAGGTGCAGCGATTGATTTCAAATACCGCATCAATACTTTTGAGTGCTGGTGAAAAAATGGCGGAGAAGGGGATTTTGCGATTCCAAATGTTACTCAAAAATACGTTTTGCTTACAACACTTTGGGTTAATGCAATCCGCAATGCGTCTAGGCGGCCTGGTCAGGCGACGCGAGGCGAGGTAGAAAGGAAGCGGGTGGATTGATTGATTGGTGATTCCGGAAGTGTCAAGTGCTAAAGTATTATTGTTAATAGAGGAGATCAAAAATTGTCTTGTAATTAGTATTATTCAAAATTGTGGTTCTTATGTAACATAAAAATGATTTCTGTTGGTTGTCGTTAATATGTGAAAGATACCACAGTATGAATATATAATAATAATAATAATAATAATAATAATAATAATAATAATAATAATAATAATAATAATAATAATATTCCGTAAATGTAGTGCATATTTTAATCGTGAGATCTTCCGCTAGATGGCCAAATTCGCAGCCGACCTACTCATCAGATCGCGGGGCTACACTCCGGTTTCCCTCCCCTCCGCGTTTCCGGGGTATCTCCCACCAGCGGGGCAAAGCCCCACGGGACATGCAGTAAGCTCCCAACTGGTCTCCCGACACGTATGGTAGTGTAGTGCACGTGAGTATGTGCGTAAGGGGTGAGGATAGGACAAGGAAGAGGAAGGAAAAATCGCGCGCGGTCCTTCTCCGTTAGTGAGGGTACTTCTCCTGCATTCGCGTGGTGTTGATGGGAGAAATCACGAAAAACTACCGATCAGTGAAGGCGGTCGTTTGAACTCTCCTCCAGAGGGGAGCTGAATTCGACCTAGCTGTGTAGCTGGTGTCGAAAATCCTGCTACCGTCGGGCCTCGAAGCCTGGGTCCTACAGTTCTCATCGATTAATGCCCGGAGACACTTATACCGATGGAGTGGGTGCAAGGGGAGAAGAGGTCGATCGTGGCGGGCGCGACTGGGGAACAGGGTAGCATGGGCGAGGCTGCTTAATAGATGTTTGTGATAAATAAATACGCAGCCAACGCTGGGTAATCAGCTAATAAAACAGAAGCGTGAAAAACATGCTAAACGTCTAACACGCATGTTACTAACAAAATATTATAGATCAAAGATAGCTGTGTGTAGTATTGGTCACAAATATGAAATAACAATCCCATGGATGTTGTTTAATTAACAAATGTTCATCTCTATGATTCACATAGTACAATCATGCTTTTATTAAATTTGATTGAAAATACCCCAGACTTAACAAATACCCATATGCGACTATAATAGATATTGAAATATCTGCACTGCGGTTTTATCACTAAAAGGAGGGAAAATAAATTCTATTGAATCAGGTTGGTAAACGACGTATGTAAAAAAAAAATAGAGGTTCCAATAATGAACTGCAGAGATATTGATATGTTTTAAAAGTAAACACTAAATGATAACAAATGACCAACACTTTGGGAGTTTTTAAAGCAATATTTTCCGGCGCTTTACAATTGAATCGATAATCATTTATTTGCTGTCATCGCTTCTCCAACAGATAATGGATTGTGGAAATATTTTTTCTCTTTGCATGCGGCTGCTATTTTAATGAGTTTTAAAAATGTGTCAGACACTGCAAATATAGGTAATATGTGATAATGAATTCGCTATGAAAAATTAAAAACGCCAACTACATTATGTTTTTGTGAAATCACATTCATTTTGTAATCTATAGAATTGTGTGATTGGAATTATTTAAAAAAATGAATGAATGTATACAAACGACACAATAATATCACCCAAAACGTGCGTATTAACAGTTATAATAGATTAAAAGATTACAAATTAGTCTTTTAACGTTGCTTAATAGACGTATGTAATATTTTTATTTTCTCTTTAGAGACAAATTCTCTTAAAGTGCGCAGTTAACTTTCCGATACTATTTCATTAAACTTGCTGATGTACTAAATTGGTTAAATATTATTCATAATATTTATCAGTGTAATTTATGTTATATTATTCAATGTAATAATATTTACTTTTTCGTATAGGCTACTGCTTACATAGTGTAGAGAAAATATTGAAAAATTGTATTGCTGCGCCAAAAGAATGGCATTTTTTCACAAAAAATGGGTTTATGGCAAAGTGCCTGACCATCACAGTAGCCATCCGGTAGAATTCACCTCCCGATAGCGATTGAATTCGACCTAGCTAACTAGTGTCGTCACCGTTGGGACTCGAACCTAGGACTTCCCGGTCAGAGGCACTGCAGTGACATCAGTTAAAGCCCTGAACCATCTCACCCGGTCGACAGATTAAATGGTGTTGATACAAACCCGTGTAAAATTATTTGCATGTAATGATAATCATATAAAGAATAATTATAATCAAATTGATAGAATTGAATAGATAGAATAATGGTAATCAAATGGGTAATAATGATACTAATTTTAATGAAGAATAATGATGTACGAAATATGTACCCGGGATCGCAGCATGGGAAGCTAGTATGCTGCCCACGAGCCATCCCAGAGGCTAAATAATGATGATAATCAAATAAAAGATGTTGAGTTATAGGGTGCAGGATGAGAGGAATTTCAAAGGGCTAACCGAGTAGTACCCAGTAACAATTATGTTTCTATGTAAGCACTAAATGGCGGAGTTCTCTAGTATACTATACTTGACATTAAATATTCGGTTTTGAGACAACGCTTTCTCTTCACTTAAAACTGTTTGTTCCTGTTTTTGATTCATAAAAATAAAAGCTTACCTTTGATCGCAAGAGAGATTCATGTAGAAAGGCAAATGAACAACTGGTATTATAGTTACTAGTGTAATGTGGAGCATTTGCATATTTAAAAATGTTGACATTTTGCCTTTTCTCTGGTATAATTCAGTTTTCATTTATTTCTCATAAAAGTTCCTACCCACTCCCATGTTCTCATTTGCAAATGTATGATAATAAGATATTATAAAATGAATATACTCAAAGAAAGAGTTTTTTTAACAGCATATAAAACACACATCATTGTACAATCGTCAACATTATATTCTGGGACTCGTTTTTGCGAAAAATAAATAAATAAATTGCTTGTGAACAACCGAATAAAGTTTGCAATAGCAAGCGTCTGATGAGAATCCTGAATGACGCGTATTGTATGCTGTGTGTTCATTATCTTGTTCGGAGAATGTTTAACAAAATGTCCGTTGAATGTCGTTACAGAGGGGAGTTAATACTTTTTTCACATGGTTTTGTTTTTGTATTTTATTTTTAATGTTCTTGGATGTGCATGCAAAATTTAAAAAAAAACTGAAGGCAGCTTTTTAACTGAGCAAATTTTAGTTTAACGTGACGTGCATTTGTTGAGTAAAAGCCACACTCCTTTTTAATTATTTTGAAACTCATATTAATAGCCTGTGTTTACATGAAGTATTAATCTTCGTTTTAATGACATTAAGTCTCTTTGGATTTAAACTCATTATATCGCAAATCATGTAAATGAAAAGCGCGAGATTAGCGGAAACGAAGAGGGGTTGTGAAAGATTTACGTGGAGGTTTTTTCGGCAAAGAGAATCGACACATCGTGGTTTGGGTCAATGTGATGTCCAAAATTCGATATTTCTCATCAACATTTTATTGTTGTCAAAGTATGTGTAAACTATTATGAGCATATAAATCAGTAAATGTGATGTAAGCAAATTATCATACCTTAGTTTAAGTAAGGTATACCCGTGGTTAACAAATGTTATCAGATACCACATCAAATTTGTAAGGATTCAGAGGCTGGTGATGTTTCCTCTCCCCTTTTCACAAGAAACCCTTGACTCAATGTCTCACCTGTCAACCCCTGCACGCTTTTCATCGAGATAGTTTGCAGTTAAGCGACTACAAATTGCAAGTCATTTAAATGAATTTCTGTCGCAACTGTGGTGGAGATAAGTTTACCTGCAAATTGACTGATCAAACGATACGGAAAGTAACAAATGTATACCTCTTGAATGGTAGGCTCTCTGAGGGATCAGTGTTAGACTTATCAAAGATTGCTTAGATTTACCCAAGATTGATGGCTAGATACATTTAATGGAATACGAAGCAACTGCAGGAACATATTTTTTACTTCTTCACATTGAGTAGAAGGAGAGTGGAATAGCTAGTTGAAAATATTATATTTCAAAGACAACGAATACCATTAAAAGACAATACAAAGTTAGTGATTGCGCACTAAATCATATTTTAAACCAGATTAACTTATAATTAAGAATTAAACTAAAAATGGAGTAAGAAACACGCCGATTTGGTTTGAAGAGAAAGTAAACTTTTTTAAGGATATCTTTTTTATTTTCATTTGTAAGGTTTCTATTTAATTATAACTTGTCTCTCTCCCAATAATTCCATGTTCTATCAGGGATGAAGTGTAGTATGTCAGAGGTTGTAGATGGCATACTAGTTGCTACAGAACTATCATGTATTGATTAATTTTTAGAGAAGTAAAACTGATGAACAATGCCCGTTTAACCATCAAAAGGATTTTAAAAAGCGATAAATTGTAATCAAATTGGACAGAAATCATTATAAATATTGCAAACTACGACTGTAAATCATTTATTGACGCAGCAGAATGGCCTTCAATAAATCAATATGATGTTTATCACTTATTAATGCTTTAATGCAAGGCAGACTCTAACTGTTCGTAGAAAAAATGTCTGTGATTTAAATCGTTAGTATATCCATTAGAAATCTTATTTAGATGAGTCATAACTGTTGTTCATCTAAGATATAAAATATAATATTATATATATACATATATATATTTATATATATATATATATATATATATATATATATATATATATATTGAATTTATATCGTTTTATTTTCTTACTTCATAGTACGGTTTCATTATTTTGAAATACACTAAACGTATGAGTGCGGTATTTCTAAATTTATGAGATAAAATATACACGGTAAGATTCGTAAAAGAGCGATGTTAAAACTATCGACTTTGCCGTAGAATGATCGAGAGGTCAATTCCGAAGGGACGTCGCGCGCTCGGCCCCTTCCAAAGAGTGTCCAGACGTCCACGTGGCCGTGAAACGACCGTCGCATGGGCTGCGTCTCGTAAAAGATCGCGGCCTCCGCTCCCCCTTCCCCTCCCCCTCCGCGAGGAAACGTCTGCGAAGCGCCCTCGAGGGCACTGGAGGATTAATGACCGACCGCCGCCGGCGTCATTACGAACCGCAGCCATTGAAGGTAGAGGGAAGGCAGAGAGAAACACGCCCATGACGAAAGGGGTACGTAAAGTTGCAGAACTACTATTCGTTCTAATAAAAAGTAACATCCTAGAGACTTGTTTAGCGTGGCGCGGGCTCTTTTGTGTTGACATTTTTACTTGTGCTTTGTAACTTTCTCCCCTGCTGGAAAGTGAGATCTGGAGCGACCTACACGTTGGCGTGGGCTGTTTCCTCGCCTCAGGTATCTCCCCAAGCGCGGGCCCGCTCCACTTTCAACAAAGTCCCTGACATGTGTGGTATTGTGATGCATTTAAATGAAAGAGTTTGTGTGTGTATGAGGGGAGGGGAAGGGCAAGAATGGGGAAGGAAAGATGGCGTCCAGTTCGTAGCCCGTTTGTTAACGTACTGTTGCGGCTTTCGCCTGATACTGATGGGAGAAACCATGGAAAACTACTCTCTAGAACAGGCGGCCCCTTGAATTTTCCTCCAAATAGTGGCTGAACTCGACCTAGCTGTTGATGAAGTACACAATACGTTCCTGCAAGTGCATCGTATTCCATTAAATGTATCTAGCCATCAATCTAAGGTAAATCTAAGTAATCTTTGATAAGTCTAACACTGATCCCTCAGAGAACCAACTATTCAAGAGGTATACATTTGTTACTTTCCCTAGCTATCTAGCTGTTGGCTAAGATCTTACACCATCGGGACTCGAAACCTAGGATCTCCCCGTCAGAGAAGCTTAAAGGGCAACGTTGTGGTTCTGAGCCATCTCAGCCTCTTAGTTATTCAGCTTCAGCATTTTCTACATAGGTACCATACGAATTAAACTTTTAATTTCTCGCATTTTATTTTGTGACATAAGAGGTTGCGCTATGCAGCACTCAAAATTATATTACGTAGTCTACGATATAAAGTATTATTTATTGGATATGCAGAGTAAAAACTAAGAAAATGAGATTTATATTTAATCCTAAGTAATTATGATGTACGAATATATTTTTAATTAATAAAGAAGCATTGCCAAATGTTTTCAATTCATACTGTGTGTCTCTGGCAAAACTAATCGCGTAGCTAGTTGGGGAGAATGTTATTCACCAGGATGCATTACGTTTCGAATGGATATTATAAAATTGATGAGACAAGGGTAATATATATGGCTGTTGATAAAGACTAATTTTGATGAGGATGTACTACGTATAATGTTACAAGGCTACCCAGAGTCAGGTAGCGAATAGCTCTAGGAATATCTATTGGAAACTTCAGACTTAACAAGAATTAATAACTATAGCTGAGATACGCGCTCATACAACCATCATTCTTTGCCATTGTGATAACATAATTTTGGAATGGAAAACATTTTTTGAAACAGTATTTTATAAGTCTGAGATAAGAATTCGGTGCCTCAACCATTATTGATTTTTTCTACGTTACAGTGGCATTACTGTGGCTAGGTGAATTATCCTTTGGACAAATATACATGCCATCGAAACTGCACTGAAAAACTGGGGAAGTTAGAAGTCGAGTGTTACAAAAACCAAAATTGAGAGGCAATATTTCTTCACATAATTTGAAACCTAAAAGCAACACTCTAATGATATATGTAGACAAACTGCTGACTTAGCCGAAGGCATGAGCTCCAGTGGAGCGCGGCCAGAAAATAAGCAATTCCATGTTGCCCTGGAGGTTCTTTGGACCAGTATAATTTGGGAATGTATTACGCCAGAGCAGGAGAGTGAAGTAAATGGAAAGCCGTCAAACTACTCAATTAGTACAATATTTTCAGAGTATCTATTATCGTAAATGACGTTTATGCTCTATAAAGCGAGTTTCAGGTCAGTGAAAATAGAAACATTTCATAACTGTGGCGCAACGTCCAGTACATTTTATGTAAAATAGTCTTTGAATATTTAAAACAAACAATTACTTCAGAAATAACTACTTCATTTAATTTACAATCCAATGTCAGAACCAAGCGCTTATGATGATTAAATCTATTTTTGCCGCACACACCATTCCCATAAACCCATTTTTTCGCATAACGTACCTCTACATATGTTAGAGCAGGGGTGTCCTACTTAGAAGACCTGAAGGGTCACAACTAACACCTTTAATATGGTTGCGGGTCATATTACTCGAGCAATTCCCTCATTATTACTCGAGCAATCCCCACGTGATTCCGTTTTATTAATCTCAGTAGTGTGCTCTGCTGCTCTGAAAAGGGTGGGGTGGGGAGGAATGGAATCATGTGTGATATCACAGCATACCAAGCACAACGCAGTGATACACATTGGAATAATTTTGAATTTATGAACTTCCTAGAAAAAAATTCTTAAATTTAAACTTCCCCTATTTTTACGTTTAGGGGGTGTTGACACAGACATGGCGCGTGTGCTAGACGCGCAATGTTCTCGCTCGACATGGATTCAAAGGACTTTCACGTTGGACTACTAACCTTTCGCGGGCCACGATAAACGGCCCGCGGGCCGCCAGCTGGACAGCGCTGTGTTGATAAACCTACGATAAACCTCCCGATTGATTATTTTCTTTCCGAACGCGACAACTTATATGGTCATTAGTTTCGTAACTGTAGTGCATGTTCCATCCAGAGAAGTGGCGGTGTTCCTCCCCTGCAGGACCTACGCGTCGGCTTGCATTGTTTACTCCCTCCCCCCAGGGGGGGCCCTCCCCTGCCGAATCCAGCTCTAAGTTGTCCAATGATTGGCATTCGCCTGGAGAAAATATGGAAAACTAGAGCTGCCAGTCTCCTGAATTCTCTTCCGAAAAGTAGCTGATTGCGACCTAGCTATCTACTTCCTGCCGTCGGTACTCAAGCCCTAAGACCTTCCGATCAGAGACGCAGTCGTTTTAGAGAGCCAACTTTAGAGAGCATCTTACGTGAACCTCTCGGGAAAACACCGCGAACGGTAAACTGGCAGTAACTCGGCACGTGCGGTGCCGCCGCCGACAGGCTGTAGGAAGCGTTTTCTCCGCCGCCTTGCGGTGTTGCACCATTGGCTGACCCCGGTGGGTGAGTTCGGGCGCTCTCATTGCGTTTCTTCCCGCGCTGGGGGACGCGGAGGGGGGTGGCAACCTCGGGCGGGGCTGCGTGGGGTGGGGCGGGAAAGTGCGAGGAGGTGAAGAGTCAGGGGGTGTCGTGGAGTGGGGCGGTGGTTGGGCGGTGGTTGGGCGGGGGCTGGGCGGGGGCTGGGCGGGGGCTGGGCGGGGACTGGGCGGGGTCTGTGCGGGGTCTGTGCGGGGTCTGTGCGGGGTCTGTGCGGGGTCTGTGCGGGGGCTGGGCGGGGGCTGGGCTGGGCGGGGCTGGGCGGGGCTGGGCGGGGATCCGGTCTGGTGGAGAAGGTGGGGTGGGTTGGGTGGCGCGGGTAGGCGCGGGGCGGAAGCCGCGAGCGGACTAGCTGCTCAGCCCTCTCCGTGTTTACTGCCAGTAAATGCTATTGATTTATTCGATCCCGCGGAGGCGCGCGGCTGCCCGCCTTGTGAGCCGCTGGTGTCTCGGAGGGTGCTCGATGGCCCAGCTGCTCTGCGGAGATAGACGAGGAACGGCATTGCGACGAAGAAGGAAATTATAATATTAGTAGGGGTTAATTGAATGTATTTGTTGATTTTCGTTTGGAAATAAATTTATCAAAAACGTTGAAGATTAAAATAAGGAACATACTCTAAACTCTGCTTGATGGGGCACTGTTTAAAGGGGCCACCAATTAATCTGGCCATCAGTTAAATGGACTACCCGGTAATAGAACCCTAGATGAAATCTTTATTACATTTGTAAGTTCTGGAAAAAAACTTACCAATATTCTGAAACGGCGTTTCAGAACTCTCCTACACGTTTCGGCTGCCACGTTTCTTTCATTTCGCCCTCGTCAGCTTGAAGGTTGAGATTCTTTCCCAGCATCCCACCGCTCCCATCTGACACACCATATCGGGCTCCCTGCCGGGCCGTCTCTCACGTTCGCGCCGCCCTCACCCCCTGTGGAAGCTCGGCACGTCAGCGTCTCCTCCCGCGCCCCCGCCCCCGCCTTCGCCCGCGGGACACGCGAGAAGCCGCCCCCTAATTGCCCCGGGGCCGCGCCGCCCCCGATTAATTCGCACGTCCCTTCCTGTCCGCCCCCGCCTTCGCCCCCCACCCACGCACCACGCAGCCTCCGCCAGCGAGCGACTCCTCTGCATCGTCCCCTCTACGCCACCGCGCCGCCCCTCCCCCTTCCCTTCCACCTTGCTCACGCCGCGGCACCGCGCTACTTTCACTAGCCGCCCTCCCAACTCACCTACTTTGCCTTTTCGTCCCTGTGCCTCGCCCACCCCGCTCACGCGCATAGCCATATCATTGTTCTCCTCTCCCTCGCCTGCTCGAGCAACACGACGCCGCGCTGGAGACGGCCCTTCGCGGTACGGCAGCACCCGAGTCGCTCCTCCACACCGCTCCATGTCACCCCTCGCCACTGCACTCCACGTGGCTACACTCCACGCCGCTCCACTCCACGCTGCTCCACTCCACGCCGCTCCACACCACGCCGCTCCGCTCCACTCCACGCCGCTACACGCCTCACCACGCCCCTCTACGAATTTCCACACCGCTCCATGCCTCACCACAGCACTCGCGCTGCTCGACTCCACGCCGCTCCAGTTCATATCATTCCACTCCATACCGCTCCGCTCCACGCCCCTCCAGGCCGGCGGTGGCTGCGTGCTGGGGTGCGGCGATTGGGGTGGGCTGTGGCGGTGGAGCTGGAGATGACGGCTGCCGTTGCGAAAGCGGGCCCGTGCACAGAGGGACGAGGGGGATAGCAACACTGTTGTCGTCCCTCCCACATTGAATTTAATAAATTTGCGATAATGAATTCGCACCAAATTGCGCAAACGGCTGCACAGCCAACGGTTGTGATAACAATACCGCGTAGTTCATGAATGATTTCGAGTTATGAATGCAGCGTAGAGGCCTGTGCTTTTCTATAGGGGTTATCTAAATCATTATTTATTTTGTAATTCTCTGCTTAACCAATAACTTTTTTGTATCTCTTTAAGAATAGAACATAAAAGTATTATATTTTGAAACATCTTTTATTGTGCAAAAATGACTCGCTGACTGTAATGTTGCTTTCTTGTCTGAAAAGTTCGAGAAGTGTGTTCGTTTCAACACAATTACCATAATTGTTTGGAACAGTCGTGATCTTTTGTTTCATAAAAGAACTCGATATATTGAAAGTAAAAATGAAATTACGGTTCTCAAGCTCTGAAATGTAACGTACCTTAATAAATCATCATGTAAGATCCTCTGAATGGAAGTGACTAAATTTTCAATATTAAAAAACATTAATCTTCTCTTACTACTTCTTTCCCTTTCACCGTGCACGAGGTCTTACCTAGTTTCGACATTTCATGGAAGTATTCTTTATGGTCAGTATAGAAGAGGAAAATTTTGTCATGAGATTTTTCTCTCTCCGAGAAAATTGGTTTTCATTAGTATAGAGCTTAGAAAGTAGTATCATTACTGAGTAAAAGCATTTATAAAGTCGAACCATTACATTATTATTATTATTATTATTATTATTATTATTATTATTATTATTATTTTTAAATATTACTACAGTACTAATACCGTATGTATAGTATTACTATACTAGTAATAATATAGAATGCAATAGCATAGGATTACTTAAGTATTACAATAGTACTACTATACAATAGTAACCTAATTACTATAATATTACTATACTATTAGAATAATATTACTACAGAATATATTTGAACACATTTGCCGCTGGGTAAATGAATTACCTCGTAATTACACATAGGCATAATGGGCTCGTTGGGGGGCGACAGATCTCCGGGAGGCCGGTCAGCATACCAGCCCAGCTCCGCCTCACAAAGTCCACTGCTGCAGTGATGAAATACCTAATAGTATTGAACGCCAGGAGGCGTGTAATAGAGTATTAAACTCGATTTTCCAGTGTTTGGCCACCTGATCAAGTCATCTAGGGCGACCTAGTTGCGCCACTCGAATGAAGCGCTACGCCCGTGGGGCGACGGCCTCTGCGTGCTGAATGCCTTCATTGACGCCGCTAAACCCCCAAGAGGCCTTGCCGGAGAATTTTCTATGCTAATTCACGCAATTGCTTGTAGAAAGCAATGACATGAAATTCAATCACTACTTTACTGATTTAAGTTAATGAACACAATATTAACATACACTGTACGTCAATTGTAATGACGTCCACACAATAATCTTTATTATTTTAATCAAATTCAACCTTTTCATACTTTTATACAGGAGAACACTATGAAAATGCATAGATTTCTACAAATATATGATTTTTATTTTTTCATACTATAGAATCCGTTTGTGTTAGGTGTTTGGAAATCGCCACTGCCCGCCTAGAGAATGGTGAGCATGCATCGTTGAGAAACACGATGGCGGAATTAGGATTAATCTTCGCCGTTTCACCATTGGCTGGTTTTGTTGCTCCTTTGCTGGATGTAGGAACTCATAGCTCATTAATCATAACTCGAGCAACTCTACCTCCTTAGTGATTTCTCAGGCATCTGCGACATCGTACATGCAGCGTCATATCTCCGAATAGCAGTTTCGTAATCGGAGTTCATTGGGGTCATCGCATCTTGAAGAAATAACTAATTGATGTTTCGATAATTTAATAAAGTAGATACGAGATAGTATCGAATCTTAAAAACTTCCGCATACTATCGTGAGAAAGGACCCAACGCAAATTCCAACCAGCAAACCTTGACTGTTGCCAGTGCGTTCACCGCCGGTCGTGCTCTACCACCTGGCTCTCGCCATAAGCGACTCCAGCTTTACGAGCAGCGGCAGGAGAAAAACTGGAAGTGGGGCGTTCTCGAATTGGCGATGTCGCGTCCGCGGTCATTCTGACCCGTCACGCAAGGCCGCCTCCGATGCGGCGCATCGTATGGGCGGCACGTGCGCGCGGCGGGAATCGGCCACGCACGCACACACGCACATGCGTGAGTCCGTGCGGGGCGATAGGCACGAAACCGGTTTCCGAGGCGCGCGGCACGTCGAGCCTCGGGGCGATGCGCCCTTCGCCCGCGGCGGGTGGGCGGTGTGGGGCGAGGTGGGAGTGGGCGGGTCAGGGCGGGGCAGGAGAGGCCTGGGCTGACCGGGCCGGGCCCGTGCGAGGCGGGCGATATATGTGTATGAACGGGGTGGCTGGGAAGGGAGGCGCGCGGCGGGACGGATCGGAGCCTCGGGGCGATCCGTGGCCCGCGGCGGGTGGGGACTGTGTGGGGCGAGGTCGGCGAGTGGGCGGGTCAGGGCGGGGGAGGAGAGGCCTGGGGGCACGTGACCGGGCCGTGAGCGTCGTGGCGGGCGGGAATGTGTGGGATGAACGGGGTGGCTGGGAAGGGGGGGTCGCGGGGCGGGACGCGGCAGGATGAGGCGTGGCGATGGAGGGGGAAGAGGGACGGGACGGATCGAGGCGGGCGAGAGGAGACGAGACGGTTCCGGGGGCTAGGAGGAGAGGGAGGGGGCAGTAGGGGGCGGTAGGTGGTGGGAGGGGCGGGACGGCACGGGGCGGTTGGGACGGGGTGGGGTGGGGTGCGGGGGGGCGGGACGGGGCGGGGCGGGGCGGGGCGGGGCGGGGCGGGGCGGGACGGGGCGGGATGGGGCGGGGAGGGAGGGGGCGGGACAGAACGGCATTGAACGAGACGTGACGGGCCGGGCCGGGCCGGCCCGGCCCGACCCGTGACGTCACGCCACGTCACGTCACCAAGGGGAGGGGCGGGCTGGGCCCTGCCGGACCGGGCTGGGTCGGGCCGATCCGGAGCGGCGCGACATGGGATGGGGCGGTGTGGGTCGGGGCGGGGAGGCTGGGGCGGTGGGCGATGGAACAGTGGGGACCCTGGCGCGCTGGCCAACGCACTCGCAGCACGCAGGGCAAAACATGCGGTGAGCAAGGTGTGCGCAGATGTGGAATTCGGAATTTCATGCATGTTACGTGGAAATCTTTAGGAATGCTGATACAAGTCCCGGCACTAAACCGAAAGTGGTTACATAGTAGTGCTCGCAAGCGTAATAAAATGAAATGACAAAAACACCGATCGAAGTTATTTTTGAAGTGCTGTTTCCTAGGTTGTTGTGGGTTGAAAAGAAAAAAAATGTAGGTTGAATTACTCAAAACATGCATTACATAAACAAGTTGGAGTGTAATCCAAATAATCTCAGAACACTGTGGTGCAATGAGATGTCACTTATTGAAACTTTCCCAGGCTAGGTTTCTTCAATCTGTGCGATTCGAATCCCAACAATTGTGAATTTTCAACACTAAACACAGTTGACTCCAGTTATAGTGAACTCGGGTATAGTGAACTTAAGTCACTGCTCCCGTTTCACTACATTGCAAATAAGCATAAAAATATTCGGTTATAGTGAACCTGAACCTCAGCTATATTAAACGTAAGAAATAAGTCCTGGAAATTAATTGGATCTCGTATGTTATTAAGCGAGTAAATTGAACTTTGGAGAGTGGTACGGGTTTCCAACAGTACGAGAGGCATTGAAGGGTGTCAAGACTACATTACTTAACTTAGAGACAGAGAACAATACAGAATAAAGTATGGAGAGAGCACGAACTCTGGAGAAGGATATAGAGAAATTACTAATGAAAAATGTGCGAAGCAAACAATTGAAAATAATCGATTTTTTACGGACAAATAAAGACATTGAAATTTTCAGTTCGTGCTGTTAATGATTTTTTCTGCATCTGTGTTAATAAAATCAATCATTGAGGAGATATTCTATTTAATTTTGACATCATCGGATATAGTGAACCTGTGTTACAGTGCACCAAACATGTTCCTCAGAAGTTCACGGACTCGACTGTACCTAGCTAGTTCGAAGTCACTAGATGGAGGAGACTTCTAGTGGACGGCTGTTCTGAACGGTGGTTTTCGTGGTTTCTTCGATCAATACCAGGCGAATGCTGGAACAGTACCCTAACAAACGAGTCATGGACCGCGCACGATCTTTCCTTCCCCTTCCTTGTCCTATCATCTCCCCCTCCACTCACTCCTACATGCCCTATACCATCACACATATCGGGAGACCAGACGGGAGCGTAGAGCTTGTTCCGGCTGGCGCGCTTTCCCGCTTTAGAACATATCTAAGTGGCAAAAATCGCCGTACGCCGACATTTAGGATGGTGCGGGACCTCACGTTCGAACGGAGAGGAAACACTGTCCGAGAAGTAGCAAGCACTACACATCTGTAAATGATCATAGCAGTTGAAACCATTCCCGGAAAGACGAAATAATCAACCAATCCAATCCAATCTGTGCTGGCAAATCACTGACTACTTGCGTCTGCCGTCAGATTTAATACACACTCAGAAATGAAAGATATGTTCTACAGATAAATTATATGCCGTATTATATTTTTTCGTCAGGGTTTCCTTCAGCAGACAGAAAGTGTTTGTTTGTCTCCATTACACTAAGCTATTGGTCTAAAGCGCTTATACGACAGATGAAAGCACTTAAATTACAGTACAAATATTTTAATGTAAATATTTTTATTCATATTTTAATGGAACCATTTTTTGAATACAATTTTGAATGATTAAAGAGTAGACTAATATTACAGAATTTTGTAAAGGATGTGCAAGACAGGAAACGCGCCAATTAAAAAAAATCCTGTTTTTGTGAACTTTCCTTTCTTTCATTTACAGTGAATAAAATATGTTCAGATTCTGTTTCCTCCACATAATAGGAATCCGAAGTGATTTAAGCACGTGAATGAAAAATAAAATACGTGAGTTACACGTCTCACATTACTGACGAATTTTAACTTTACTGTAATGTCAGGAAGGACTATAAATGCATAGCAAGTTTTTCAGATACGGAAGATGAAGTAAATTTCTCGCAGTTTTTAATCGGCATGATCTTATGTAAAAGAGCAGATGTGCAAGATTTACATTTTCTTTGCTGAAATATTATCCATGGATTCTCAATACTTATAATGAAAATATTGCAATGAAATGGCTATCCATGCGTCTGGGATTATTTTACCACGTATCACACACACACACACAATATCTGAATGCCGTTAATTTTAATTAGGCTATTCTTAGGTAAAAATTATCACCTAGCAAGTGCACCAAGCAAAATATTGAGCAGAAATATTTTTGATATCGCAAAAAATCTCCACAAAATGAGCATGAAATTATTTTACTCGCTTCTTTACTTATGGTCAAGAACAAAAAATAATAAAATGAAGCAAGATCTCGGTAACCCATTGTATATGATTTATTATCCAATTTCGTTAATATGATTTTGCTCGTTATAGCAAATATTTTGTTTATAATATCTCACTGACTCGTTCAGTAGATCCATTATGAGCTAACTTAAACATATTTTGTGAAGGCTCATATTTTACAGCTTTAATCAGTAGCGTGCCACTGTGTTCCAAGAAGGTTTCTTTTCTGAGAAGAAGCAATAAAAGGCGAGGGTTCTGGCACGATATTCAACGTTATCTTTTATATATGGGAAGCTTTTTTGTGGAAAATATTTTTAGTCACAAAAAAGATACAAATAAAGATGTGACTTTTGAAGCTTAGTTTGAGTACAGTATGCTCTATTACTAAAAGATAAAACTAGAGAGAGAAAATACAAACAAATTGATAAACTAGAAAGCTTCTAATTTTATACAATCCTTAAACGTCTACTAATTTTAGATTATAACTCTTAGTTTTCGCGTGTGAAACTATACTTTTTGAAGGGAATATTATGTTATAAATTTGTAAAGTAATTATCAGTTATAAATCAACATTTTGCTCGGCTGTGTGCAAGACCATTACAATATAAAACAAAGGTCAATGAGTATTTTATAGCAGAATTGTAAAAAGTTGAAATTAAATGGGTTATATAGGAAATTAGAATCTACCTAAATGATGCATCGCTGGCGAAGTGAAAATATTATATCATCAAAACATTAATCAGTTTAATGAACCAAGGATAAATATTGCACTGCAATATTACGTTGTGAACGTTATGTACGTTATGAAACGTATTGGTATTAAATCAAGGAAAATATACTACAGTAATTTCCATATGTTTTCTAAATAATTGCTGAACAGCAGCTGATACATATTCAGTTCCAAGGTTGATAGTATTTATACATTATATGAGAAGCAAAATGAATTAATATTACAATCGTCTTACATTAATATACATTTATTTTCGAAAACGTGGAATCTTCTTGATGACTTAGCTTCAACCACGCATCATCTGTGCAAACCCCTCAGGTAAACAGAAGGGGCAACCCACTCGAACGGCCAGTAGTCTTCATGAGTTGTCGCGTCAAAGATGATTCTAATTACATGCAAATTGACCCATCATTAATAGATGAAGAATGCTGTGTCAAAAACATGAGGTTTAGTTAATTCACTGTAACAATGTCACAGTTTACAACATTTATTAACGCACCTGACATGAAAGGCCTCAATTTAAACACTCATAATTTGCTGTTGGTTTTTGTTGAAGTGGATAACGTCAACGTGACAACACGAAAATAAGTTATATTAGTTATTTTACATCAAATAGGCGATTCTGTGGTGACGTTTGAAAGTTATTAGTTAGATACATTTTCTGTTACATGATGGGGACACGTTTTATCATTTACTTCGAGTACAATCTGTTGAGAAAGAATGAAGAGGCTCAGTGAGAAATAATCATAATCCACACTCGTGCAGTTTTCATGCTGCTCATTGGCGAACAAATGCAAATTGAAAGAGCAAGAGAGTCAGTCGGGTGTTTTCATTTCAAATGGTTAGAAAACGGATACCTATAATAATAAATGGTGATCAGAGAGAATCACAATAAGGTCAACTTGAAATTCGTGGCTTACGTTTGATGGCTTCAAATACACGTTCTGGTCATTGTGTATTCTTTTATTGCAAACAATATAAATATACTACCTTTTAGTTGTTTAGTACATATGTAGATTAGTACGTCGCTCATTTGCAAGAAAACAATTATTGAAAAATATAGGAAATAGTAGGCGTCTACTATATAATTTTGTAGCTGAAAGGATTAATGTGACTGACAAACTAACCTGAAATAGTTTGATTGACATAAAAAAGATATAACATGAGTGACAAATATTTTGATTAATTTATAACTTATAAGCATGGTAGGTTTGTACCTGGAGCGAGGTAGGCTTTTCAAGCGAAGCTTGGACATTACGGCTCGTTAACGTTTGCAATACACGATCAAGCTCTGCTCGCAAGCTTGACTTAGGATTGATTGATTATTTCGTTTCCAGGCGCGTCATCGGCTATACAAAAGTGTTCTGCATCTCATATCTCGGCAGGTGGTGAAGTTTCTCTCCTGCTAGAATGTGAGGTCCGGCGCCAACCCACGCGTCGGCTTGCGGGTGTTTCCTCATCTAGGTATCTCAATTAAACTAGCAGGGCGATTCCCCAGTCGCGTCAACCCCTACGCTCCCAACTGGTCTCCAGGAGTGTACGTGTAATGCATAAGATACGGAGTGAGGGGAGAATAAGGCTGAATAGGGAAAGAGGGTGTAGCCCATTTGAGAAGGTATTGCTACCGCATTCGCCAAGAATTCATTGTGAAACCACGAAAAATGATTGATGAGCGCAGTGAGCCGCTAGAATTCACCTCCAGACAGCTTCTGAATTCGTTCTAGCTATCTAGTATCGAAAATCCGCCAATCGTGAGGGTTCAAAGATCGTCAGGAATGACCTGAAGATCATACTCAGCTTAAGGCAAGAATTGTTGCCACTGCAATCTCAGGCGGTCTTGCTTCAAAACGTACGTGCCGTGCTAGGAGAGCGAGGCGTACGGCGACGCGATTCCGCCTCCGCCCCCTCGGCCTCCATCGCCGCCTCCGCCGCCTCCGCCGCCTCCGCCGCCTCCGCCACCTCGGCCTGCATCGCCGCCTCCGCCGCCTCCGCCGCCTCCGCCCCCTCCGCCGCCTCCGCCGCCTCCGCCGCCTCCGCCGCCTCCGCCGCCTCCGCCGCCTCCGCCGCCTCCGCCGCCTCCGCCGCCTCCGCCGCCTCCGCCGCCTCCGCCGTCTCCATCGCAACCGCCGCCTCCATCGCCTCCGTCGCCTCCGCCGCCTCCGCCGCCTCCACCGTCTCCATCGCAACCGCCGCCTCCATCGCCTCCATCGCGTCCGCCATCTCCATCTCCGCCGCCGCCTTCATCGCCTCCGCCCCCTCCGCCGCCACCGTTGCGTCCGCCGCCGCCGCCTCCAACATCATCCGCTTCTGCCTCCGCCTCGTCTCTTGCCCGTCGCCCCCTTCCCCTCTGCAGCAGGCCGCTTCAGCCCTCGCGGCCGAGATGAGCCGATGGCAACGCGCCGGGAGAGGAACTTTCAAATCCTGCATTCTTTTCGAAGAAATTCGTCGGCCGGGGCGGGAGGCGGGCGCAATTTCCGAGGGCGGCCCGAGAGGAACTGCGTGGCGTGGCGCGGCGCGGCGCGGCGCAGAGGACGACGCAGCACGGGGGCGCCGTCGGTGGAGGAGGAGGAGGAGGCGGCGGAGGTGATGCAAGAGAGCTCGAGTGGTGGACGCAGATGGGAGGCGGACGTCGACACGACGTGAAGGGGAGGGCGAGATATTTGACGAGGACACGAGAGAGAGAGAGAGAGAGAGAGAGAGAGAGAGAGAGAGAGAGGTACGGAGATATGGAAGGGAGTTTTGGGCAGCGGGGTTGGAACAAGTTCGGCTGGGATTGATTTGATCCCGTATGCCATAAAGCGCAGTAGCCTCGAAAGGTCTGGTCAGGCGACATCTACGGAAGTTGCCGAGTGATGGCATGGATTAGACAGAAATAGTGCCGAACGAGGCAGGAAATAGTAAAAAAATCGTTGTGGAGTGCGATCCGTGTCCTGCAGTCTGGAGACTTGAAAAATAGCGAAATACCATGAAATACTGTAGAGTGGCAATGAGGAGCCAGATGGAACGACACACGTCGAGTAACTAGTAATATATTACTAAACTGTGTAATTTTCAAACACTGAATAAATTAAAAAAAAAAACGTCGAGTAAGTACGACACATAACGGTGGTGGAGAGAATGAGGTGGTATTCTGAAAAATAGTGCGTCAGAGAAGAGCTGTATGTAGTGAAACACGGGGGTTGGGTCGATCTAGGGAGGAAACAATAGCGGGGCTTTGGAGAGGCTAGCAATCGTCGGAGACCAACGCCGGTCTGAAGGCGGTAGTTCAGTTGAAAAAGGAGCTCCTTGTTGGAGGTCGGAAGATTGGAGCGGCGCAACGGTGTCGGAGGAGGGTCAGCGTGGCGACGAGGCGAGGCGGGGTGCGCGGGGAGGGGCGGGGCGGGTGATGCGCGGGAGGCGTTACTGGCGTGAAGACGGGTGCGGGGGCGGGGCACGGCGGGGAGGAGAAGGGCGGGGTGGGGCGGACCCCTCAGAGGGGCCCTTGTTTACCTCAACGCGCGCCCTCTCACGGCCGCCGCCCCATTTTCCGCCGCCGGCGCCGCCGCCGCCGCCGCCCCTTGTTAGCGAACGTCGCTCCTTTTTAATTCCCTCGCCCGCCCTCTGCCCCGCCCCTCCCACCCGCCCCGCCCCGCCGACGGCTGCCGGCGGTGGCCGCTCGAGAGCTGCTACGCGGTCGAGGAGGTGACGGCGATCTCGGGGAGGCGATGAAGGAAGATGTGGAGGCCAAGACGATTGTAGCGGCACCGCGGGCCAATGAGGAGAGGTGTGGGGAGAAGGACAGGGAAAAGTTCAGGCCGCGAAAGCGACGAAAGGAGCGGCGCTGGTGTTGACAGGAAATCAAAGAAAGACCCGGATGAAAAGTGATGAGGAGGGCGAGATGGACGAAATTTCGGAAATAGACGTGCCATTGCGCCTCGTCACCTTCCTGCAGGTAATGGCGAGGGTGTTTCATAAATCTTTTGCTGAACTTCGAATCATAGGAAACAGGAAAGGAGGGATAGTAGATGGGGTAGATAGTGAAAGACGCAATTGTATTCCATACCGTTTAATAATGATGAGAAAACTCCTGAAAGCACCTCTTTAAAAATCATACACATTCAATATTTCAAAATTGATATGAATTGCTGTAGTAATGGCACATTCAAAAATGCTGCTGCGCTGAAAATATAATAGTAGACACTTCACTAAATGCGTATATTGTAACTCTATTCGTGCCAATCGAAATTTAACTTGAGGTAAAAGTAATTCTTATTTAAAAGAACTAATAAAGCAACAGTTATGTATTTATTTCCTCGAATTTAATATTGCCTTTTTGGAGACAACATTAAACCTGATAATAATAAATAGTTGCAGATTTAATAAAGCAGCTTCTCTTGTCTTTTAAACTGGTTGTTTCAAAACTATTCATAAAACTGCATTAATTTTTTGTTTAATTTCTGAAGGACGCTGCCATTCGAATTCAAGGGCAGTGGTGGGCAGTGGGACGGGCAGAGGTTGCGGCGGTGTCCGTCGGCGTGGGCGGGGTCGAAGGCCGCTGAAAGGCTCGTAACACCTCTGAAGGACCAGGGGCTCGCTCGGCGTCGGCGAGCGGTTCAAGCAGCGGCCGGGCGGGTCGGGAGGATTGGTGTTGGCTGTTCCTCCGCTGCCCTCCGCCACCTCCCCGTCCCTGCCTCAACACCCTCCTCCCCCGCCCCGGCCGGTGCATTAAGGGCAGCGCCGCCGTGGCGAGTGCTCTGCCTGCGACCGCCCCGCGCAGCCTCCCTCATCGCGACAGACGGAGCGGCGACTAGCGTGGCTACGCTCTCTGTGCTATTCTCTCAGAAACAGGGGCGAAGTTGGCTAGCTCTCCACCTCTGATGACCGGGGTTCAAATCCAGCTCCACTCATTTAGAGTGGATTCGCGGAACGTTTTCTCGTCGTCCTTTTGTTTCTCATGCCTCCTATTCCACCATTTGCTTCAACAGTCTCATCATATCAACTGCATCTTCAACTACCCATTAAAGCACTCAGCCAGCTATTGGTTCAGATAATGGAATTGCAATAAAGAGTAAAATACATATCCTTACTGAAATACGAATATTTTGGAAGTCGAATTGTTCACTAATAATCAAAAGATTCACGTGTTTACTGTTTCAAAAGTTAGAGAATTATTTGATGTCTATTTCCCAATGGATAGTTGATTTTAGAGCAGATTGCAGAGGACATATCAATGTGAAATATTCATGTCATCTTTTGGATTATTAAAATTTCTATTTCCTTATTACAATTTATTTCAATCAATTTTTAAATAAAAAATTAAGCGTTTTAGTGAAGAGACCATTTGATTGTATTAGAAAATGAAAATCTGAATGTTTTATTTGCATTCAAAAAAGCAAACTGGGAAAGGTTAAAAAAATAATGTTACATGTTTGGGTTTTAAATGACTGTATTTTAGAAAAATAATACTAGTTCTAATATGGAAATGTTCATTTTTTGAAAGAGATGAATTCTCTGAATTTAATTTTTCAATTCCAATCAATTTCAATTAGAATTTTCCGCTTCATCTCGAGGCCCATTAATCTAGCAGAATTTTGAAATCGAATGGCTGTAATACCGTTTGCTTTTACTCTTAATTCTCTCGTACACAACAACCATCTTCTCTTGCAAACTTCAATTACAGCACATAGCAGACCCAATGACTTGATCCTCCTATCAAAACTGATTGAAATATAACCGGCCTGCAATATTCCGTGAGAAAGATATATGTAAATGTCGGATTAAAAGCAACTAGTAAAAATGTAAATGCAGCGAGTCTAATCGCGTGGGCGCGCGGGGCGCTCGGAGGAGCCCTCTAATCCCGCTGAGGGCCGCGCGCGCCGCCCTCCCGTGGCCGCCCTCCCGCTGGCTGCAAGCGGGATCGAAGGGCTTCAGCGCGCGGGACAGGGCGGGTGGGCGCGCCAGCGCGCTGGCGGCCCGGGATGAAAGCAGGACAGGCACGAGCCGGGCTAAATGGAAGCGGGAGATGGGGCGACGGGGAGGACGCGGGGCTGCGGGGTGTGGCGGAGAATGGCACATGGCATCGAGGCTAGCGTGACGGGAAGTAGAATGGCGGCGGGGAGAGGTATGGCGGGGAGCAAGGAGGCGTGACGTGGCGAGGATCGCATGCTGTGGGCAATGTCGCGGGGTGGAGTGGGGTGGAGTGGTGTGGCGTGGCGGGCGCAGAACGGAAAACGGGGTCAGGATCGGCGACGTGGGCGGAAGCGCGGACGGGTCGGGCGGCGGGCCGCTGCCCGAAATAACGGCATAAAAAGCAGACAGCTCGACTCGGGGCGGTTCCATTCCCCGCCGGGCGAGCGAGGAAGGGCATAGTGCGGATGGAGGGAGATCGGAGGGAGGGCGGAGGGCGAGTGGAGGATAGGCGAGGTGAGGGAGAGCAGGGAGCAGAAGGGGGCGGAGGGAGGGCAAAGGGAAGAATGGAGAAGAGGGCGGAGGGAGAGCTGAGGGCGGAGGGAGAGCAGAGGGCGGAGGGAGAGAGGGAGGGCTCTGGACGGTGGTGTGAGAGCGGAGCGAAAAGAGTGCAGTATGGGTGGGGTGTAGGAAGCAGACTAAAAGAAATTAACTTATTAAAATAAAGGGTACAGGGAATATAATTATGAGATTTTAATCGAGAACAAAGAAATAACAGAAAGAGAAAGAATTAGAAATGTGACAGAAAATAGGTCGAAAAATGTTATTCACGCAAAAACAATAATGATTGGGAAGGGAGGGGAGACAGAGAGAAAGAAAGAAAGAAAGAGAGAAAGAGAGAGAGAGAAAGAGAGAGAGGAGAGAGAGAAGAGAGAGAGAGGAGAGAGAGAGAGAGAGAGAGAGAGAGAGGAGTAGGGAAAGGAATAAAGAATAATTATCAGAAGCAAAATAGGACGATAATGTAAGGAACAACAAAGCCATTAAAAAACAAAGATACGGAAGAAAAAATATTGAGGAAATAATTTTGAAGAAAGAGCATTGTGAAATTAGAGCGGCTGAAGTCTGAAATGCGCAAAAAAAAAAAAAAAAAAAAATAGATTTCAAAATGAAACCATCAACCAACAACATTAACGAACATAAATGGTAAGGAATTCCACAAATCTTCAAGGCAATGGATATTGACACATAATGAATTTCTATGGGAATTTAGAATTTGGGTAAAGAAACAAGACAATATAACCGGCAAGATAATTTCACGGTCAACCCTATGTTAATTTTTATTCAAAGAAGTGGGATGCCGCCATAAGCTACTCTGTCTCTCTCTCACTCACTCACTCACCCCCCCACACACACACAAACACCCTAAATGAGATCTTTCCGCAAGTGCGGTTTTTATGCAAATGGCGCTCTCTTCAAAAGGTCATTCAAAGAAACATATCTTAAGGGGAGGACGGTGGCTTCAGCTCTCCCTTGCCCATGCCCAAGGAAGAAGGCGTACGGCAGCAGGACGCAGGGCCTCGCGCCGGGGAAGCGGCTTGCTTCACGGAACGGCGGCCGGCGTCCTCATTCGACGAAGCCCTGCCCGCGGCGCGTCGGTCGGGGAACATGGCGATTTTAGGGCTCGCCCGCCCGCCCGCCCGCCCGCTTCCGTCTTGCCAAATTCAAACAAAGCGCTGGGAGGCGCGCGCCCTGCCAAGAAGGTCGCAGCCAGGCGAGGGGGAGGCAGGCGGCCTCTGGGGACGGCGAGGACGGCGGGTCGGGGGAGGCGCCGGCGAATACGCTTCGGCCGGGATGACACACGGCAACAATTGTTGCCTTTGCAGTGTCCCTGTCCGGGGGTCCTAGGGTTCGTATTCCGACCGTGGCGGATATTACAGGCTAGTTTCAATATAGCTAGGTCGAATTCAGTCGCTGACTGGAGGAGAATTCCAGTGGCGGGCGGTACTGATCGGCCCAAGGTTCCTCAATCCATGGCGAATGTAGGAGAAATGCCATAACAAACGAGACATGAACCGCGCGCGATCATTTCTTATTCACACTTGCCCCTTACTCACGCACTGCACCGGGAGCTGTAGCTCAGTGCATCAACTGATGCCACTGCAGCGCCTCTGACCGGGAGGTCCTAGGTTCGAGTCCTGACGGCGGCAGGATTTTCGACACTAGCCTTTCTGCTAGGTCGAATTCAGTCGCTGTCTGGAGGATAATTCTAGCGGCCGGCTGCTCTGATCGGTAGTTTTCCGTGGTTTCTCCGATCAACACCAGGCGAATGCCGGAGCAGTACCCTACCAAACGGGCCACGGACCGCGCGCGATCTGTCCTTTCTCTTCCTTGTCCTATCCTCTCCCCTTACACACACTTACACTAACATGCACTACACTACCACATATTCCGGGAGACTGGTCGGGAGTTTAACTTGTCCCGGCTGGGGCGGTGCCCCGCTGGTGGGAGAGTCCTGGTTAGGGAAACCCCGCTAGCCGACGGCAGGTCGGTGCCGGATCTCGCCATCCAGCGAAGGAAAATCACCGCCATCTCCCGCGAAAAACAAAAAAACAAGCACTACACTAACGGGACTAATAACCAAAGCAGTTGACGCGCCCGGAAACACGAAAAAATCAATCAATCAAACACCCACTGCACTATCAGTCATCCCAGGAGTCCAGCCTGGGCTTAGAGATTCTCCTGAGTGGAGCGGTGCCTCGCTGGCGGAGTTACTTGGAGGGGGGAAATCCCCCAAGTCGATGTGTAGCCTGACGCCGGGTCTCAAGGGTAGCTGGGGGAGGGGCACTCCGGCGTCTCCCGAGATATAGCATGCACCACCCAAAGAGAATTGGTAGCAGTAGACCTGCATGGAAACAAAATAATCAAAGCCTATGAGTATTGTCACTGCGAGACATCACTGTGAAGGGCGTTTGTCGGGCAGGAATGCAAGGTCAGAGAAAGGCAAATCTGGTGAAGTATACTATAAAAATATTGTTTTTTTGCTGAAAGAAGATGAATTGAAGTTGGTGCTTGTTTTTAATTGGAACAAGATCTGAATATCCTCTTTCTTCAATCAATAACCGCACTGGTACGTGAGTATAGTACGAGTACCCAACACAATTGAATTGTACTCCTGTACTGGACAGAGAGCGAGCCGGCGACTGGCTTTTCCTATAAGCCTCTGGAGCGCTCTATTGTTTCAGTTGATCCAACATTCCTGGAAGTCAAACTTCCCGACGTAGCCTGTCATCGGCGATTCCAGTGCGAACGAAACCTGCATCTGCAATTTCAAGCCGAGAGAACGGATTGACGCAACAGTGCATCAATACGAGTATATTGAAACTTATACGCATTGACCAAACACAAAAATTAAATTATCTTGCCTTTAGTGTTTTAAAAGAAATTGTTAAAACCCAAGAATCTGGGCCCTTGGTATTACCGTTATGATGATGATGATAATAATAATAATAATAATAATAATAATAATAACAATAATTGTTGCTGCTGCTACTCCTTTAAAAATAATTTACCGGCTGTGGTTCAGTCAACCCGTGTGGTTCCGCCGCCATTGTCCAACAATTTCAAGAAACAAAATAGGTTCCAGTTTCAAACTTAAAACGAACGGTAGACCTTGGTTTGTGAGGTATATCATACTTAACTTTTCTCAAATTCATTGTAATAGTATTTGAAAAGATTTCTAATAGGAAATAATTAACGTATAGAACGTAAAGGATATGCGTATGCAGAGACTTGAATCAGTAAGAGACCTCATTTGGTTATGACAGTGATAAAATCTGTTACTTAATATCCTTGCGGATCTGATTGTCCCAAAGATAAATTTAAAAAGGTTTCGCAATCTATTAAAGACAGTTACTTATGGTGGTAATTTGAACAAATATAATTTGTTCTTCATAATTTTAACACACTAAAATACCGTTTTAGCAATTACTTCTCGCATGCCTCTGCTCTACAATCCTTGAAATCTTGCATACCACTTCTGCGGGATATACCATTCTGCTATGAGCATCTTGACACACATTTTTAACTAGCAAATAATCGCATTAAATTTAAGAGCTGTTTTTAGCGACTATATTTAGCCATTTTGGGAATCGTTTTAGATGAATACAGGGATATTTCACCGAAGTGAAGGAAAGGGGACTCTAACAGCAGTTTGACTGCTGGGAGCGACCTGCCGCGAGTGATTTTGAAATTGCCTCAAGGGACCGTTATTTTGCAATATGCATGCCGTCATTATACTATGCATTAAATCTATATACGGGAGAAAGTGAACAAATATTAAAGAATATTAGAGTAAGAGTTTGATTCATATTAATAAATTCAAAAATGGCAGCTTTTAGATAAAATCTGAATAGGCACATGACATGAACGAGAGTAACGGAACAGCAGTTTAACTGCTACCCATTAATATGTTGCCAGAGGACAATATAAATAAGAACTTTCGAGTAGGTTAAAATAAGTAAACTATGTAAACGTTAGGCCTCCAAAAATAAATTATCAATGGAAGAAGAGATAATATACTTAGGAGATAAAAGAAGAATGAACAGAAATAATATTAAAAACTACCGGCTCGGTAGTATAATAGTATAATTTGAAACTTTAATAATCGACAGAAAGAAGAACTGACTAAAAAGTTATGATGGATCATTTACTACTTTGGACCTTTGTAGTTTGGACATTTAAATTACATTATACAAATGTCTTTCAAGAAAACGACTAAGAGAATAAAATTAGGCCATTAATTAGAAAAAAATGTGTCATGAAAGAATCACCATACGATACATATAAAGACATTTCACGAGTTGGATATTTTACGCTGAGAATTTATTCCAGTGGACCTTTCCATTCTTTGAACATTTTCACATGTGAGCGGTTGTTAATTAACATTCTCCGTGGGACGTTTTAGCCTGCAGCCACCCACCCCCTCCAGCACTCGGAGCGCCGGAGTATGCGCGCCATAACCGCACGTGCTCGTGCGGGGCGTCAGATGTGGGAGCCGCGCCCACCTGCCCCGGCGCACGCGTGGCCGCCGAACGGAGGTGCATTTGCGCCCTGGCTCTCTCGCCGCGTCACTTAGACGGACGCCCGGCCGAGGGCGCCGCACGCCGCAGCGGAAGGCTGGCAACGCACAGTGGCTCGCAACAAACGAATGGCGGCCATAATTTGATGACGTCTTTTTTTTTTAATTCCGTAGTGGCAGTAGAGATATTGTAGTACTCCATGATTATAAATATAGAATATCAGCGGTATCAACCACAAGTAGGTTATACAATATGAATTTCAATACACAGAAAATTCAGCCAAACATGTGTTTAGTGGCTTCATCCTATCATCGGCGGTTATACAATATTGGACATGGACGAACAAAGTAGGATATGAATAACTAAGGTGCACAGAAAAAAATACATAATACGAATGAACACTAAGAATTATATAAATAGAGTACTTACCCTTAATTTGTTGGTGCATGTTCAATATAGTAGAGCCACTGATTATGGAATGAAGTCCCGAAGCACGTGTATGGCTGAATTTTCTGTGTGTTTATATTCATATTGAATAAACTACTTGAGGTTGATACCTCTGATATCCTGAATTTATAATTTCTTTTTTTCTTTTTGTATTCCAGCATTATAAAAGACCATTTTTGTTACAAGAAATCATTCTTAAAAGGACAATTTACGGCACCAATTATGACATATTTCCCTTTTATGACAGTAATAATTGCGCACACATTCAGCCAACTGTGGGAGATTCAGGGAAACGTGAGGCGGTAGCGGTGAACGAAACAGCCAACCACAGTTTTTTCGCACAAATGTCAAATACTCGTGACGTCATAATACAATGGTAACTCAAATTAATTTTGATTCTCTTATACATTTACAAAAAATAGCGTACGCAACTCGTTTATAATGTTGCTTTATCGCATTCGTACAAATTTGAAAACTCGTTTCTGACTCGCACGTTTTCAAAACATGCACTCATGTAATAGAACTTAACATTATAAACTAGTTGCATAAATTACAATTTTAATTTTATTTCTACATGCTGGGGACTTTGCCTTTCATGGGAGATCATAATACACATTTTTAAACATTCACTTTTAGAAATGAACATCTGCATGCGTTATCTCCTTTTTCAGGAGTCAGATAAATAGTTTAATTACCCAGAAAACAGTAGTCTGCAGAGGTCAGTTTAAATGGAATAGATGATAGTTTTAAAAGGTGGTGTTAGTGGGTGAGATTTTAAGGAGGATGCTTACTGAATGATGGATAAATATTTTAGAAATCTAAGGGAGATGCATAGCTTATTTGAAAACGTTCATCTCGTCGTTTTCAGTGTTCAAAGATTCTAATCTCATAAAGCAGATAAAAAAATAATATGCAAATGAAATGAAACGAAACCATGCGATGTTCTTTTACTTTTATCAAAAAATATTAATCATTCAGATAAACTGTATTATGCTCAACTAATAGCTTATAATAAAAAGGATAGATGTATATAACAAGTCTATTCGTTATCGTCGCGTTCTATCATTTTTGTTTATTTTGTAAATACCATTTTAAATACTGTCATTTTGAAAGAAAACAACTTCGAATTTAGCGAACAGAAAACATGCAAGAACTTCAATTTGTAAAAGTTCAATGGATTTCAATTTGTAAAAGTTTAATGAATTTTTAGGCTTTTATAAGCACCATATTGGCCCGGCCATTTTGAATATCAAAGAGTTGACACCGTATATGAAAGCTAGGATTCATGAATACACCTCGAAGTTTCATTCAAATAACGCGGTGCGAACGTTATCGCGTGCTGCCTCGGCCATCCTGAACCACTGAGCGCGGCGGGACGACACGGGAGCCGAAATGGGAATCTAGCGCGAGGTCGCGGCCAGGCCGCCGGAGGGGAAGTCGGTGAGGGAGGGGGAGGGGAAGGGGTGAGGAGTCGACCGCGGCGGTGCGGTTGAAGGCTCGGGGCAACCGCTGATGCGTCTGAGGCGACCGGTGCAATGAGAAAGGTGGAGCTGGCGGGGACGAGAACAAAGCGCGGGGACGCACGGCGGAATGTGGGTGGGTGGCTGGGTGGGTATGATTGTGACCGCAGCGCCGCACCGGCCGGAGGAGCGCGCCGGAGCTCCATACGGGAGCGCTTGTCCGCTCGGGGGCGCCCAGGGCTTTTAGGGGCGCCGCCAGAGCAAAGGGGAGTTCCGCAAAGGAAAGATAATGAGGGGAGATTTTATGTATAATTAAAGTGGAGACAGTTGGGTGGATAACACATATTGATGGAATTTTTATTAATTTTTACTCTTATTTTGAATTAACTTTGTCTTAGAAACTGAGATTTCTCTAAACAGGGAAATTTTAGTTTCTTTGAAAAGTATTCAATGTGTTTGATTGAGAGATGTGCCTCAAGGTTTTATAAATAATCGAAATAATGTATGAAATATTGGGTGTAATGAAAACAGAGATATATTTGAAGTGATTGGCTTCACTGGATTATTTTTTGTATCGTCATTGTTCAAATCAGGAATTATATTAGTTCTTTCTTTTTATTAATTTTATTGATTTATTTATTTTGGCTTCTGTTCATCTATCACTTGTTTGCAGTAGTTTGTGCATGTATACTACATTTTGTTTGTAAAGACCGAATTGTACACACTTTATGCTTGAATGATCATTTCATTGCCAATGAAATGGAAATGTACTTATCTCAAAAACGTAATATCGTCACTTTCAATTGAATTAATGTGTTTCTTCATTTTAATTCCTTACGTAAAATGAATAAATATATAGTTTGAAACCTGTTTGAATCTGTCAAGTTTAGCGAAACTTCGGTGACATCAAGCGAAAAAGAGAATGAGAAGTACGATCGTCTTCGATGGTGATAGAAATGTACGACTGACCTTTCCACATATGGGTAACAATAGACAACTTGAGTTCTTGGCACAGGCGGCGGAAGGGTGAGAGGACATAGAAGCAGAAGACAGAAGGGGAAGAGAAGGGTCGTGAACAAACCGAGCGGGTTGCCTGCGGGCAGGGGTCAAGCTGAAACGCTGCCACTCCAATCTCACGAGTGGCCCCGGGCCAAAACAGCTGCTGTCTTTTTGTCTTCAGCCCTTCTGCTTTCTTTTGCTCATTTGTTTACAGTCACTTCTGGCTGAGTCACATGTCGAGAAGACTGTTGCTGAAATGGGGAACAATAAAAAGTAAAAGAACTCCTTTATTCAAACCACTCGCAGATACGAGTTTAATAATTCTCCGTGATATTACACATTTTGTATTTCATGCTTACTAGAAAAACGAAAAATAAATAAGGCTATGTTATTACTCATAGAGTCTTTATTGATGTTGATAAATTAGAAGTGAATTTATTATTACTCATTCGAATTTACCTTTGTTCATTGCATTTACTTCCTTTTGTGCATGTATGCTCTCTGAACTTGTGCTAAAAATCTATCCCAAACGTTAATACTCTTGTAATGGAAATAAAAACACTTTCTCTAATAATGCATAGTCCTGAATATTGAATGAGACCGCATTTAAGTGCACTCAGAATAATACAGGAGACTGTAGATTTAGTCACGCGTTTCTAAGAAAGTTCACTTTCGATAGAATGTGACTACCTGCTTTTTTACCTGCTGGAACAGAGGAGACCCTTTTTAACATGATCTTTCTCACAGAATATGCCCTTGCGTTCTCTTCCTGCATACGGAATGTTACACTTCAGCGACAGAAAAGTTTTGCATGGAAATATTTTCTTCGATGAAATTTTCTGTAACATAGGTCGTTGAATGAAATTGAGTAAGATGGGTGACACTTTAAGCAGATCGAGATATTTTCGTCGCACAAATTTTCAGAATTTCAAAGGGTGTAAGTAAGAGGTGTGTGTAATAAGGGGCGAAGAGAGAACAAGAAAGTGGAAGAAAATATTGCGCGGGATCAGTGACCCGTTTGTAAGGGTACTGCTCCGGCATTGGCCTTGTGATAATGGGAGAAACCACAGTAAAAACTACCGATCAGAGCAGCCAGCCGGTAGTATTCTCCTCCAGACAGCGGTTGAATCAGGCCTCGCTGTCTAGCTACTGTCGAAAATCGGGCCACCATCGGGACCCAAACCCTAGGATCTCCCCATCAGAGGCCCCGCAACATCAATTGATAAGCTGAGCCACATATGCCGGTCGGACGTGCAGGTCAGTTTCCAGATCTCGTGTTCCAGCAGGGGAGGAATACCGCCACATCCCGGGATATTTCGTACTCTTCGCTTTAGGCACCAATTACCATTGCAGCCGACCGGGAGAGGTGATTCAGTGCATCAACTGATGTCACTGCAGTGCCTTTGACCGGGAGGTCCTAGGTTTGAGACCCGGCAGTGGCAAGATTTTCGACACTAGCTTGTCAGCTAGGCCGGAAGAGAATTCTAGCGGCCAACTCCTCTGATTGGTAGTTTTCCTGGGTTTATCTGATCAACACCAGGCGAATGCCGGAGCAGTACCTTAACAAACGGACCACGGGCCGCGCGCGATATTTCCTTCCTCTTCCTTGTTCTATCCTCACCCCTTTCACCCACTTAACATGCACTACACTACCATACATGTCTGGAGACCGGTCGGTAGCTTAGAGCAAGTCCTGTCTGGGGCGATCCCCGCTGATGGGAGATACCTGGTTAGAAGAAACCCCATTAGAGGACGGAGCTGGATCTCGTCAACCAGCGGGGGAAGATCACCGCCATCTTCCGAGGAAAAACATGCACGTATGGGACTAATGACCTCTGTAGTTGACGTGCCCGGAATCACTAACAACCAACCAACGAACGAGCCATAGCAGTTGACGTGCCCGAAAACACAAAATTGCCAATTAATACCGCTCATAGGAATCACCGACTGAAATCGTCTTGAGGTCCTATGGCAACCTATGGTCAAATCGGTCGGAAGACGATCCTATGGTCATTGTCTTGAGGTCCTATGGCGTTTCTCCCCGCTCCCTTTGCTCGCTCCGCATGCGGAACGCAGCCCTCGTCGCGTTGCGGGGCCGCCCGGCCGGGTGAGTCCTCGGCGGTCGCGGCCACCTGCGCGTTCCCCGCCCCTCACCCCTCCTCGCACCACTTTCCCCTCCCCTCCCCTCCCCTCCCCCCAACGCTCTCTGCCGTCGCGCGTTGCATAATTGAACAAGGCTCCGCACGGCGGCGCGGCGGGCGCGACGCAGAGGGCGGTGGCGCCGGCCGCAGCGGCGAAGATATGCCGTGGCGGAGGGGGCCACAAGGGACGGGAGGGAGGTTAAGAAAAACGGCTGGATACGTTTGTGTCTTCTCTTTCGAGAAACACGTCTTAGAAAATACAATACTGTTGTTCACAATGGTGTCGACTCCTTGGAGGATGATTAAATTTTGAAGGCGGACAATGATGAGTTTAGGGAACGACGGGGAGTCAATAGAAGATTATGTCCAGGTGATTCATTGGTATAATTAAGATAAAGATTCATTTGATTACACTACCAGTTCTGTCAATGCCTGCGATCGATGTTTGTCCCTGCGGTCGAAGTTTAGGAACTGCGGTAGGTTTCCGGGCACAGAATTAACTCCTAAGGTTATGTGCAGCGCTTCGCGTCTCTGGCCATTACTTTAGTTTGCAAATGATGTTCCGAAGGAATAAGGGCAACGAAATTAGAAAAAAAATTCTACGGGAATCCATACTAAAGAGAACAAAACAGTGGATAAATTAATTATTGCAAGTTAAGGGGATCGCGTTGGTATGTTTTTACATCTAAAATCAGTGTATGTTTGCATATATAAAATGTAACACAGATGTACTGTTAAACGTTGAAAAGTACAGGAGTCATAAATATGTGACCCTATTAAGTAACGAACACTCTACGACCCTAACCTACCAATCTACGAGAAATGAAATTCAACGCCTTGGCACCCCACATGGCTCCTTCACTTCCCCTCTCCAACGTTTTATTAAAACGGCAATTATTAAATCCCCCACATCAAAACAAGTTTTATATTTATCTTTAATATAAAAGTATGTTGTGCTATTTATATGCGTTTATATGAAAATAATTATGGATTTTTAGTTAGTGAACCTTGAGTGATATGAAGTGAGTAATTTGAAAAAGATTTATCGCTACCTTATTCAATACTTTATTTTAAGTTCTCTAATCTGTAAAAAATTGGGAGTAATTATTGACTATCTACCTAAAAGGCTTTTTTAGAGGAACCTGATATAAACAGATAATTTATTAGTATTTATGAGGAAAATGTATATTCACCTAAAGAAAAACTGTATCTTAAATTTAAATAAATCCGTTAAATACAATAAATAGTACGAAAACGAAAGCGGAATAAGATTCATAGTACGATTAAGAGAGCCCAATTAAAATTATTTGCGGAAATTAAAAACGCCGAATTAAATAAAACAAACATCCGGTAATTGATCTGACAGGAATGCTCATACATGAAAAATCTACATGTAAAGAAACTGGCATACCGCTCATCACTTTTACACCAAAATGGAAAGGTTGGGACGAATGTAATTTCTCCTTTAATGCAGAGGAATCAATAATGGCGGTGCTGTGGAAGATGGTGGGAAGTACCAGGTGAAGATCAAAGGCTGTTGAAGGTGAGAACCGCTGAGCGGCACAAAGAGACAGGTGTGAATAGGCGTACAAAGACAAGCACTACGTCGGCAAAATTATCTAGAGAACGTGAGGTATAATTAAAGATTCATGTTTAACAAACATGCTACTAAAAATGTCTTTCAATAATCTGGCGGATATAAAATTAAGAACAGTCCTTATTTCAATGAGCATATTTATGGCACATAACAGGAGATTCTTAGTAATTATTGAACAGCACTTCTGTGTTACTGCAGCAAGGTGACATCTACACTGTGTGATTACATTTTGTTGGAATGGACCCCAAATGGATACCTATGTGAATAAAATATATGCATGAGGTAAAACAAATGAAGTTACAAGTATAAACAATGACGGGCATAAAAAGTTGAAAAAGTGAAAGTAATTAAGAGGGTTTAGTTAATTAATTAATGGGTAGCAGAGCGTGAGGAGACGTGAGAAGACGTGAGAAGGCAGAGAGGCAAAGAAAACCAACTTTAAGGTCTGTTCGTAAGTTTCAACACGTGTAAGAGGTTACATGTGCATCACTTCTCAAAGATTTGATATTCTTTTTACTCTTAATAGATGCAAATTTTCAGATCTCTGGTTTAGCAGGAAAGTTTGCCCGTAAAGCCCTAAAAATTAGAGTGTAAAAAAATTTAAGAATTGCATATGAAATTTTAAATAGTTACTAATTGTTAAGGATATTTTATATGTTCTTATGGATGTGCATACTTAGTAAACAAAAAAATAGTATATACTGTACTTTTGGTCACTTGATTCTCGAGGAAAAACAAGTTTAAAATGATTTAAAAAATTGTACAAAAGGTCATCTAGTTAATTTTTCGTTTCACCATTTGAGAGTTAAAATAATTTTACATAACTGTTTAAAAGTTAACTAAAATGTTGAATAAATTTATAGAACGTTTGCAGTGGTAGATCAAATATTTAACTTTATTTGATAGGTTAACATGTAACCTTCATAGAGATCAAAGAAAGATGATTTTAACATATCAGTGTCAACTTTTTATGTCTTCTATCATTTTAGTAAATTATAAGTCGTTATTGTGAACATATGGTTACTGTCGTATGATGTTACAAAAATCAACAACAATCTCAGAATTAGTTAAAATTTTCATTATTTTATGCTTATTTTTCCTCAAGTCGTAAGTCGCTAAGGTTACAGTTAATATTCTTTTGTGTTTAAGTTCTAAATAAACACATTTATAAAACCATTTAGAGACCGGTTTTAACATATTGATAAGAATTTAAATGTGTGGGGGAAATTTAAAAAAAATACATTTGTTTCCAAAAATTAGGGTTTTAAAAGCAAAAGGTTTTACAGAAGTTTGTTCAGTTTTAAAGAAAGTTATACAGGCAAACCTTTCCGTTAAACTACGTAGAAAGCTCACTCATCTTTACGTATGAGGGACCAAAATTACGGAAATAAACTGGGGAACGATGTGTTGTTTGAGACGCCCTAATATGCAAGTGTATAGTGGCGCCAGGAGGTTTTCCCCGTGGGAGCGGCGCGCCGCCGGGAAGAGACCGGCTGAAGACGCGCATTAGTTAGTTTAGTTAGTTAATGCCTTATTTTACGTGGCGTGGCTGGGCCATCAGGTCCGCTCTTCCGTCTGACCACGAAAATTTCGCTACGCTTCTTTGACCATCTAGCGGAGAAAGGAGGTATGAGCTGGGGCGACGAAACATGCCATTTGAATTTAGCTGAGCGCTTTGAATCAGAGGCTTAATTTGGGCTTGAGGATCTTTTACATGCAGTAAATCTACTACATGGGACAGTCGGATTTACTTTCCCTTCGAAGGAAAGCGTACGAAGGATTTTTTCGCCCTTAAAAATCCACATCTTCGATCGGGTTTGAATCCTAACTTGGGTACAACAGTCCGGTACGCTGTCATTCCACCGAATCCGCGTCGGCCGTCGCTGAGCCCCCGTCCACACCGAGAGCGTCTTGGAAGGGCGCGTTCCCTTCCTCTGGGGGCCGCTTGGGGAACACGGCGTTGTGTTCAGTTACAACTGGGACAAACGTGGCAATGCTGACTCACATTTGAATAGTTTTTTGCTTTGTGTGATAAATGGAATATTTTTGTATACCAATAAAAATGTTATTTGAATAACATTTGTGGTATTCGTCGTAATAAATATAGCGTTCTTTCGTGAATCGACTACACAGAATATTTATTTTCATAATAAGTGCGCCAAATAGGTGTTTGTTCAAGATAGAGATTGAATATTTTTTGCCGAGACCGAGAGAATCCATCAAGAAAAAACGCTAACTTCGCTCAAGAAATTCGAACATTTTTTCTACCACAGTATGAAAGTTATATTTAAAAAAAGTTTGTAAGCTTCAATTGGAATAAGGTTATTCATATCTCATGATAGTGCATTATAGGGCCGTGAATGAAGAAGTATTACTAACGGATGTCCCTAATAATATCTTAAAATGTTGCATTTTGAAGACTTGCACTATTAACCAACCTTACACGGTATTTTAAATTATGTAGACATGTTAAAATAAACTATCTGTTAAAAGTCGCACAAAAAGTATTAGAATTGTTTGTCGAATATTATTTGGTACGTAAAATACATATTTCTGAACAAAAGGGTGATTTTCTTCAGAAAAAATATAGCCTTTCTGAAAATTTTTAATTCTACTATTGGTACTGAAGAAAAAATACGATTATAATCATTACTCTATCTGTGCCATAACCGTACTTCAAGGCACTTCGACTCTGCACTCATTGTTCCCTTTGGAAATCGTTCACTTGTCACCGCCTTTCTCTTCCTCTCCGTTCGCTCGCCTAATTCCGTGCACGTTTCCTCTACAAAATCCAGGATGACAGTTCAGTCTGGAAAAACGATCGTCGTTAATTGAATAATTAAAAACGCTTTTAAACGAGGCGACCTACCATACCTTTTCATTTAATCGCCTCAGAGGACATTAATTTTCTCTCGCGGTACACGTTTCAGTTGGGACATAGTTCAGCCTTTGTGCTCAGTAGAAAAGATATGATACTTTGATGTGGTTCTCTCAGAACCTCCCTGCAAGTCTGCTATTTTTATGTCTTCTATTTTCAAGAACCCATTTACGTAGTCTGAGGCAAGTGACGTTTTTAAATTATGCGCTGCAAAACGTAACGTTAGTTGATTTTAAGACCAGTTTTGGTCATTTACATGGATACTCTTTTGTCCGTATTTTGTATCTAGCATTATCGTAAAAATACCGAGCAATGCGTATTATCTAAATATTTCTTAATTATGATGTCACGTTTCAACACTTTTTGTGGCAACTACTTTCGTTTCTCCAAATTGACACATGTGACATTAATTTTGTGCTAACAAAAGTTTTAAAATTTATTTATATAGGAGAGCAGTTAAAGTGTTATTTAAAAAAATTTAAAAAAACATTTTCAGTCAATAATACGCAGTAATCTTGGAATTTTACTTCCTTAAAAATTGCAGAAGGAAATTTTAAATGTAGGGCAATTTTAAATAAAAGTTACTTTTCTCGTTTGAAGCAATTCCTCATAGTCAATATTGCAATAGTACAAGTTGTTTCTTTTAGTATTTATTGATATTTTTTCCTTCGTCCATTTTAATCTGATGGCTTTCTCTCATGAAACATTATCGTGCATTTTATTTGCCTCTTCAATGAGCTATAACCTTTTATAAAACTTATTTAAATATTGTTGCAAAATAAAAGACTGAAATTTTGGCATTCGTCTTGAATCTTCGTTTCCAATTGTTGAGTTAATTCTGGTACAGAGCAGGGGTAGTGATGATGCGATTTGCCTACTTCTCCCCGCGGAGAAAGTAAACTAATAAAAAGGGACCCCGCGGAAGAAAGCCAGTCCATCTCCGCCGAGGGAGAAGTTCTCGTCGTCGGGGCCGGAAGTTAGCGGCCCCCGGAGGCTGCGGCGCGCGTGTGGAGGCGACGGCGGCGGCGGCGGTGACGCGACTTTAATTGTGTTCGACAGCCGCCGCTGCCGCTACCGCCACCGCCACCGCCGTCCGCGCCCAACTTGTGCGGGGACACGCGGGCTGTCCCTGGGCGCCAATGACCGGGGTCGGCCGCCGCCACCGCCTTTTTCCAACCCCTTTCCTGCCCCTTTACTACTCCCGCCCCCTCGCCCTCCACCTCTCCTCACCGCCATCACCACCGCGTTGCTCCGAATCTCCTCGCCGACGACACCTCCTCGTCCTTCACACCTCGTGACTCATACCTCCACGCTGCTTACCTCTACTTTGCTCATCTCGATCGTGCTCAGCTTCACGGTGGTCGTCCACTCCACAATGCTCACCACCGCGCTACTCATCTTCACGCTACTTATTTCCTTGTATCTTACCTCCATGCTGATCACCTTCATTATACTCTTCTCCATGCCGCTCACCTCCGCACTATTCTTCTCAACGCTGTTCACCTCCACGCTGTTCACCACGCTACTCAACTCCACGTTTCTCAATTCCACGCTTCTCAACTCTACGCTACTCAACTCCACACTACTTAACTCCACGCTACTCAACTCCACGCAACTCAACCCCACGCTACTCAACTCCACACTACTCAAATCCGCGCTATTCGCATCCGCGCTACTCGCATCCGCGCTACTCGCATCCGCGCTACTCGCATCCGCGCTACTCGCATCCGCGCTACTCGCATCCGCGCTACTCGCTTCCACGCTATTCATCCCAATGCTATTTATGTCAACGCTACTCATTTCAAAGCTACTCATTTTAACGTTTCTCATCTCAACGCTACTCACCATCTCAACGGTACGCATTCCACGCTGTGCCCAATGCTTCATCCGTCGATCCCATTTTCCTGTTCTCTTCAGCCTCAACTACATCTCCCGCTTCTCTCAACCATGTCATCTCTCCTATCTGACCACATCTCCTTTTTGAGCCCTCGCTACCCCCACTATATTCGCATTTTCAACTAGTCTCGGACAATCTGGGAAACGCAGTAATATGTCGCTGTATCGTATACATATGTCGAAAAGAAATTCATCAGTCTTTATCATCATTCTGATCTTCATTCCTACCGATATTGTCGACTTCGCCATGCTGTTTATCTCTTAAGCTTTGTCTCCCATCAATTTTTGTTTCTACTGCTATTGGCGAATGTGTAGTACATATTTATTTACATCTCTCAAGACCACAGACAGAAACGTACTAATTTGCCTGCAAAATTTATTTCGATTTTCGTTAGGTCTCCTAATTTATTTTTCTACATCAACTCTCTATAGTTCCTATTCGACGTTTCTCCACTTTATTTCATTCTGCAACAGTTTCACCATCTTATTATTTTATTTCCTTTGTTACTTTATCTTTCCCTCATCTAATTACTTTCTGTACATTACAAAAGAAAGTTAATTACTTTAAAGAAGAGGTAGATAAAGAGAATTAAAAAATCAGAGGTTTTAATGTCTGTTTGTATGTCTTGCTAGTTCTATCAAATAACGGCAATTAAAGAACGTGAATGTAATTCCAGATAAAACACTAGTAAAATACATTGTTTTGAAAGAAAGAACGTTCTTTTGAAAAACGTTTTCAAACTAGGAAACATTCTCACGAAACCGTATTATTCCCAACAAACATTTAAAGTCAAGGAGAAAAAGAGTTATTAAATATTTCTCAGTTAAGGGAAGGGTAATATAATAAATGTCTGCATTTAAGCACGTTAAAGTGCATCATAAACGAATAATATCCATAATTGTGTAGGACACATGTGTTCTGCCAAACAGATCCAAAGGTCTAATTTTGCCTCCATCCCGCCTCGCCATCTCTTTATCAGTCGTATCGCTGTACGTATTGGCTGACATCACTTTATATTTTATTTTAATTGTTTTATTAAAGACCCATGACGTTAAATTTTCCACATGCGGGATCGAATAGTGTTACGCATAATTTTACACGGAAGAGATTTGCTAGTGAGATTCCAAATAATTAACATTATAAGAATACAATAACAAAACTAATTTAATTTCAATCGGTTCCTTTAAGAAACTGTGAAGGAGACTGTTATGAACACGAGAGAATGAGGGAATTTTTATTACAATATCTCAGTTAACTGCACAGGAGTCTGAAGATCAGAGAAACGTAAGAGTCAAACTTTGTGATATAAGCGAAAATTGAAGGAATGGATAAATTTATATGAAGAGTATCCTTGCTAGAGAAACAGTGTATATTTGGCGCTCCGTATAAACTTGATTTGAGAAACACTGTCTATTATTATTGAAGCTGCGAAACGCCAGACTGGGCGGACGTATGTCGTGGGGAAGAGAACTGCACCGCCTGTGTGAGGGCGTCGCACTCCGCGGGCGGACGCACTCCCCATCGGTCTTCGTCCTCGCCCTCATCCTCGCCGCCGACACGGGACAGATTACACCGGCAACCTACAAAGCTCCCAAATAGACAGAACGGGAAGTACACAGAATAGAAAGAATTAAAACTCGCTGAACTCGGGCGAACAATCTGCACTTTGTAGATTATTTTAAAAGTGCAAATAGCTTCATACTGGAACCCATCTCTCAGCTTTTCTGGGAACTCGTGCTGTGGGATGAGAGAAACATTTCAAAACGTAACAGAATATCCAAAAAAGGTATCATTCTGTAGGTTACGACTTACAAAAGATATCTGGTTTTAAGGCCCTATGACGCTTCGTTTCAGATTTACGAATGCTGGTAAAAGTGTGTTGCGGGTTGCAGGTGCGCCTGGTATATGCCACAATCTGCAAACCTCTATTTTTCTTCTTAAACCTCTAAGATACAGGATGGATGTGGGGGAGCGTTCCCACAGTAGTATACTTACGAGTTTTCGTGCCGATGCGTTATAACCTCTAAAAAACGGCCAACATTCCACAGCGTATTATGTCCACGGGGACCGTTGCATGCCCCACTGTGCGCCGGGAAGCGGATGCGTGCGGGGGGAGGGGGGCGACGCGTGGGAGGCGCGTCCGGTGGCGGCGCGAGCGTGTCCTTGCGGGGTGGCGAGCGCGGACCTCCCGACACCTGGGATCGGCTTCACGCCGCGCCACAAGAGCCCCGCGCGCCCCAGGCCCCGGCTGCTGGCGGCGAGGCGCCATGTGGCCGGCTCTGGGCTGCTTCGCCACCACAGCGGCACAATGGCTCGCTGCACCAAACCACGCGATTCCAACGCTACTCAGACTCGATACTCTTCACGTTATTAATGTCTAATAATAATAATAATAATAATAATAATAATAATAATAATAATAATAATAATAATAATAATAATAATAATAATAATATGTGTAATGTAAAAATATGATATAATAATTTTCTATAATTAATAATTAAGTAATAATTGTCTGTTTGATATTTTATATCCTTTATATAATTTTGTTTGATAGTAATATGTTTTAATGTTCTATTGTATGTGTTTCTACATCATTATGTAATCATGCTCTGATTGATATCTGTGTGATTGTACAATACCAGGAAACTGTGAATAAAGATAATAATAATAATGATAATGATAATGATAATGATAATAATAATAATAATAATAATAATAATAATAATAATAATAATAATAATAATAATAATAATAATAATAATAATAATAATAATAATGTATTACATCAAAATACTTTTAAACTTTTCTTATTTCTTTAGTATTTTCTGACGCAGATATTAACCAGTTTTGAGAACAGTTATAAACAACTTTCACGTACAGTACAATTTTATATGTTCAATTACTACCAAGAGGGAGGGTGTTCCCTCTGACATCCTCTTCAATCACCCATCAGTCCAGATTTTGTTTGTATTTTTAGTTATTCAAACGTCTTTTTTATATATACACTACTGGGACATCACAGGAATTTAGAACTCCAATTCTGCTTACTGAGGTATGCTCAAAACATCAGAAATGAACCTTCAAAAATTTTCGTTTCGCAATTCAGTTAAAAAAGTAGGTAAAATATTTTATTGCACTTCTCTGTTCCCATTAATAGGAATATAATGCATTAAGATTTATTTATATTGCATCATGTAGAATTCCGAAATAAAAAAAAATTCAATGTGCATTTTTGTTTTAAACACTAGGTTATAAAATTTTGAAGGAACATGGAGAGTTCATTCTACGGATATAGCTTTCGAGAATTGCGTTATGTTAAAATATGTATCACATTTTCAATGTCATAGTACATATTTATTTGAGTTTTTAGTTATTAGAGCATATTAGTTTTTAGTTTAGAGCATATTTAAAAAGAATGTTTTCAATTATGTGAATGTAAGATCGCGTTAATAAATTTGTTGCGTAATATATTTAAACTTAACAGATATGTATGGGATTGACCCAAATTCGCTGTCTAAAAACAAACAAATTATCTCAAAGCGCCTGGAAATGTTTGAGTGTGCCTCGCTTATGTGTTGACTAATGAATTGAACGGGGACTGCACGCGAGTTGTGCATTTGTAGCGTTACGAAAATCTCTTCAGCGGTGGTCGTGGATTGTTTTTACAGGATGGAAGTAATTCTATAACAATTTACTGTCCTCAATATTCAGAGATCGTTTCCATCGCCTGCAAATTGCAAATTAAATGATAGGTGGAATAGCAGAATAAGTAGATTCAATTGTGAAATCGAGCCTTGACAGATTATTCTGATTATATCTCTATTACGTAAAATATATACATGAAGTACGTTCTAGTGAAAGTTATGAACGTTTGCAAAGCTACGTAACTCACTGTTTGCATTAGTGATTACTCTCTAAACCATCACAAAAGCTTTGTCTGGCATTTTGAATATTCCGGGTTCAAAGCTACATTTCGGAAGCCTTTTACAAGAAAAACGTTTTGATCTTTCCATCCTATTAACAAATATACACCAATCCCTTTGAAAAGTAATTATCGATAAATAACGTATAATATGGCGTTCTTACAAACTGACTCCAATGATTTCTTCTATAGATGGAAACGTTGAAAAAGAGGTTGGAATATTTTACCAGTTTTGCCTCTCCGTCGAAGATATTTAATAAAGTGAAAAAAGTCAGAATTCTTATTTTCGTGGGTTTTAAAATTTGGAAATTGATTTTTACCGTTTCTTTTTAAATTTAATAAGTATTTCAGTAAAAAATAGAATTGATGAAGCATCATCGAATTTTTAAACGAACGGTAGTATTTAATATTAAAAATTCAAAGAAAAGCTTTCCCTGCAGATTTTTAAAATTAATTTTTTAAATAATATAATTTCCACTTCGTCTACTTCTCTAATATGTCGTTTTTTAAATCTTTTAACATACCCATTTATAAAATGTACAAATTAGTTATTTACAAAAGTACAGGTTAAGAATTTATATCACTAATTGATAATTTTAATTTTATCGTAAACGTTATGCATAGACATTTATGTGATGCTGCAAAAGATCGATTTGGAGATTTTAACGAAAATTTGGGGTCCTCTGATATCGAATTAGTGGTTTTCTTCTAAACGTCCCGCCGACTGTCCATCTGAACAACGCTAACGCTTAATCGGTTCGTAGAATTCTTTCCAAAATGAATATTCCCCAATAAATTGGCCCGACTCGAAGACCTGCGATTTTACGTGAAGCTCCTGGGACTTTTTCAGAATCTAAATTTTCTGAGTACTTTACTTGAAACCTCTAGAACATTATCAAAACTTTCTAAAAAATGATTCCACACTTTTTCTTTGAATTTCCTGTAAAAAGAGAATAAAATATACGTACGAAGGCGGTATTCACCAAATTGCGTCATTAACGCTGAATTTTCAAACATTACAAACGTTTTTTTTTGATTTCTCGTATAACTACAGTAGTGAAGATACAGATTTTTTTTCTTGCAATATAACGTGTTACCCACAATTAGTTCTTTAATTAATGTCATGTACGTTTCTTTGATAATATAAGTAGTTTTCGCTAAATTTTGAGTGAAATGTGCGCAATTAAAAACAAAATTTTCAAAAGACGTCTACAAACTTATTTTTTTTTACAGATTTAGCCGAATTTACTGAACAACATAAGTGCCATGTTTATATTTTTTATTTTTTTTAAATTACCGCAATGTATTTTTTCTAATATCTCTTACGTCAATAATATTTATATTACGGGCATTTTAAAAAAAATTGTATTTGTGAGTGCAAGTTTCTCAAATGACTTTGAATGAAAATTCTCAAAAACTCAAATTTTCCTGAAAATGAGATCAAAAATGCAAATTTCCAGAAACATTCGAAAGACATTTTCCCCAAAAGGGCTTCCAAATTGTAAATGAAATCTTGAATGTTGGTCCAGGTTTACTAGTCTAATACATACATGATATAGTACAGTATGTAAAGTACCTATGCACAGTAAGTGTTACATTTTCAACGGTCGCATATATTTATTTAATCTGTGGAATCAATGTGTCTGTTAATTTCTAATAGAAATCTTCAAACGTTTCCTACTAGCCAAGCGCATGTTAAGTTTGAAATGCAACGGGCAACATCTCTTTCTTCGCCAGAACGATGAATCTTCTTCTGCCTGCGCGCCTGCACCAGGGCATCCTGGAAGCGTTTATCATCTACTTGTGAGTGCTCGTAACTCGCTCTCCGCGGCACAATGCCCGCAGCCTCATCTCCTCTGCGGGAAGGGAAGCGGCAGTGGGCGGGGCCGGGCCGGGCCCGGCCGGGGGCGGAGGCGGGCTGGCGTCCGGCACACCGCCACCTTGATAACGATCGCACCTCCTCAGCTCCTACTAACTTGGGCGCGCGGAGCGGCGACTGCGCCGGAGGGAGCCCAAGGAAGCGCAAGGAAGCGTCGAGGGAGGGGATGTGAACCTCCGCCGCCGCCGCCTTTGCACCGGGGAACGGGGAAACGAAAGGGGAAAAAAAGGTCAGAAAGGAAATTCCCGCAAACTTCCTCCCAGGGCGGGTTCCGATGACGCCGTTTTACAAATACGGCGAGCGAACGCGCGCGGTCGGGGGTTGGGGCGCAAGAAACCCGAAGGCGCGCCGACTTGGCTGCCGCCGTCGCCGCCGAGCGCCGCTGGGACGCAGCCTGGCGGAGACGGGGACGGGGACGGGGACGGGAGCGGGGGCGGGAGCGGGGACGGGCACCGGGGGCAATGGGGCGGCAGAGTGGAAAGGTGGCCGGGGCAGAGGGCTGCGATGGAGTGGGCACGAGGGGAGCCGGGTTGTGACAAGGTAGGGGGGACTTGGTAGTGGAGCAGAACAAAAGGATGCGAGTTAACACGTACGGCAGTGGTAGGTGTGGCAAATACGGTTGCACAGGTGCTGAAGACGCGATTTCAAAGGTCGCGGATGGTGGATGGGAGAGGACGGTATTGGACAGGGTGGGGACAAGTATAACAGGTATGGGTCAAGAGGAGGAAGATTAATGCAGTAAGGGTAGGGGTCGCTCGGAATTTGGTGAAAAGAAGACGACCGAGAAACGGGTGTGGAGATAAGAAGCGAAGACAAGTACGGCAGAACGGCCGAAGTGAAGTTGGGTGTGTCAGGGAGGATATAAGAGGGGGAAAGGTTGTGGCAGGGCGGGGGCGTGATCGAGGGCAGGGGTGGAGGACGGGAGCACGGGCGCAGGCAGCGCGGGCGGTGACGCGGAACGGGGGGTGAGCAGGGGAGGGGAGGGGCGTCGGGGTGACTGAGGCGGCCGGGGTCGAACTGCTCGATGCGACCCGTTCGCCGCGCCCCCTTTTCCGCGTCCTGAATAGCGATAATATCATCGACTTAGGCACGCGTCATTAGAGCGGCGCCCAGATAGGCTCCGCTCTGCGCGGCGGCGAGGGCGGGGCGGCGGGGGCGGGGCGGCGGCGGGGGCGACGCCGCTCGGGATGATAGCGCCGGCGAAGTGGATTGGGGTGACGACTGAGGGCGATGTCGGCGCCGGTGCTTCTCTCGTTTGAGGGGCGGGGAGGTGAGAAGGCGGGATAAGACAGATTCACAGACCAGGTCGAGTTCGTGATCGATGGTGTGGTGAAGATAGCATTTAGGAACGATATTATTCATTCTTGTAATGATAACTGACAGTCTGCGTGTCGACAGAATCGAATTGAACAAGGTTTAATCAACACTAATCCTAATGACGTATAGATCGTTACATCCTGAAAGAATAGTACAAATTAATATATTATATAGGGGTGTCTTCACTTGACGTCAGGCAAATTAAACAGTATTTCCAAACACAACAATGGAAATATCATTCCGTGTATAATTAGTATGGCAGATGAATGCGGAAGAGTATGTTTGAGAACGTGAGAAGGGGTTTTGCGGTGAAAAATAAATAGCTCTAAAATGATATAACGATAAGGAATGCATAATTTGAAGTATGCAAACACCTTCTAAAGGGAAGTAACTATACAACATGTATTTATATGACTTGTAAATTATTTGCATTTGCGAGAAATGCTTTGTTCTTTATATGACAATGAGGTACGAGCATTTTAAGCAAAATTTCATTTTGACAAATGAGCAACGTGGTATATCAGCAACTATTACCGAGCTAAAAGAAACATAAACTAATTCTATACACTAAAGATAGTTCACGTTGGATTCAGCCGAGAGAATGTTTAATAGGAGTGGAAGAGGTCACCAATGAAAATGATGCGGAAACATCACGCAGGGCGAGATGCTGTGATTCACGAGTGCTTTCTCAGAACTGCCCGAATAATCGCACCATCAGCCAACACCTGGCCAAGTGTCCCCGACGGTCTATGCCTTCTAATTAAGTAATGGCGGCGCATTAGGCATCTTCCCCTGGGAAAGACTGCAGAAGCCCATCTGCCGCAGCTGCTGCATCTGCTCAAAACGACGCTCGGCTGCTGTCGTTCTCGCTGCCCCCACCTCCTACTTCTGCCAATACCAGACCTTTCTTGGGGAGGGTCTACGGGCACTATGATCTACGTGAGGACATCTCTTTATTTGATTGGTTCGAAATATAGACGAGAACGATAAGAAATTTTGAATTTTGCAGTAACCATTAATTAGTTATTACAAAATTATTATTGAAGTTTATAAATTAAGTTGCTTATTCCCTTCTTTCAATTCCATTACATGGAAGTACAATCTGATGACTGAATAGCAATATATTTTTTTTTTTTTTTGGTTATTTAAGGTCGCATCAACATCTAAGGTCATTAGCGACCACTATTGCTGTTAACGGTATGGTAAACTATGTGGATGAACGATATGGTGATTGATGATAAGGGGTGAAAGGACGAACACAAATACAACCATGCCCGAGGCGGGACTCGAACCCGCGACCCTTTGGTCCGAGATCACTACGACACTACTGCCTTAGCGATCTCGGCCACCGGGCCGGCAATATAATTCTTTATTACCTCGTAGTGCGTAAGAAAAGAGGCATGCAATGAATACACATCTATATCTAGACGCTGGTCTTGATATATGCCCTTAATTATTTTCTTTTTACTCCAATGATGATTCTTGATATAAACAAAAATATTATGTACGGACAGAACACATTGTCGATTAGAATTTGTACATAAAACTAATAAACTTCAGTATCTTGTTTTATGAATTTTGAGATGATAAATAAATTATTCTAAAAAATATTGAGAATTAGATCCCCGTTATTAAAATGCAACATTATTAGAAAGTCGTTGCAGCTGTTTTTTTTTAGCGCTACTTACCTTAACAAAAGGCTTACAGAAATGCGCATCGTACCTGCTTATGTGTAAAGTAGGTACTAGTGAACGTTTTGACCTTCCGAAAAGTCTGAGAGATCCTTGGCTTTTCGTCGTGCAATCACAGCAGTACTTTCATCATAAGGGAATCAGAAAAAAATTGCCTCAAGGTCCGCTTTCTACCTCGAAGTAATGTTTGCCAACGACGTTCTCGAGGAAGTTGCGTAACATCGGTCATTACACACGCACGCCGCTCCAATCGAATATAGTGAGATGACATCACAAGTTGTTTTATTTGAAAGAAGTGAAGAGATTTTTGAAAGCAATGAATAATTGTTCTTTATATAGTTCTGCCTAATTACCTACATACGTTACATCATTGAAAATAATATCATATTATTAAACCCTTAAATAACATTATATGCAAAGAAAAAAGTAAGATTATTAAAATCTGGGTCACTGAATTCATGAATTGTCGTCATATTCATTGTTTTTCGTAGAAATACTTCCCGGAAAAATAAAATAAGGTTCTAAGGTACTAATTACGAACATAATCATCTTGAATATTAATCTCATGTCTTACTAAAGTTTCGTCCTATGAAAAAGATTTTTGTTGCGTAGGAGAAATGTAGCTGTAAATTGATCAAGCGTTTTGCGAACAGTGAGTGATGATTCCAAAAAATCTGCTTTTTCTTAGTACAATTGTAAACAATTTTAGAAATAATAATAATTATTAACATTAATATAAGACTTTGCAAAAACCTTGATCTTGAAAATAATATCAATATTTCGATTCTGTGTCTGTTATTGATATTATGTATTTTTTATTATTACTGAAGAAGTCATTTTGTGGAATGATTCAAAGTTACATATGTATCCTATTTCGAAAGCGATTGGACCACATGGGATTGATTCCCGTCCTTCCTACTCCGAAGCATTATAGTCTGTTTTCATAAATGAAATAAATTTGAATTCAATTCGCGCCAATATTGTCGATAGCATTCAGTTTAAACGGACGGATTTTGTCGCTTTGCGTAGTTGGCTGGAGAGGAAAGTGGGCGGGGCTTGCAAATATTTGCGGCTCACGCCAGGCGGCGCCAGCAATCATGCACTGCGCGAATTTTTTGTGGACAGAGCAGTTAACGAAACTATATGGATTGCCCAGGAAATGATTTCTAGTTTCTCTCGTATGAAATTCACGGAAAGTACTGGAATAGTGTACAATATAGATAACAAAATTTTGACGGAATTTTTGATGTAGTACTTGTACCGTATTCTGAGAGGTTATAGGGGTTTTGTTGAAATGTGTGTATATTTTGAGGCTCTCGGTATAACTGATGCAATTTTATTAGGGCATCCTTCTTGTGTTATAACTATTTTTTGGCATCGTTATGTTACTTTGACGTGCTGGAATCTATTGTGGTCGATTGATGGCGTCTCAAACATTGCAAAGTAAGGGATGCTGTGGCTTTCTGGTTTGTCCCTTTAAAAGTTTGGCGAAACGGATGAAAAACTGTAATTTCAAAGTGTTGATTTTGTTTCAGAGTCTGAAAGCAGCGCTCTAATAAATTACCTTTGTTATGATTTGTATCTAAAATATAGAAGAGTTCAAGATAATCTATGAGACGTTTAGCTATTCACGCAACTAAAAGGCGAACTAACTCTCAACATGGTACGCGAGGTGGATCGGTACTCGTACGTTAAACGAACGATCGAAAGATCGTTTGTTTGATATGCTGTTAATGCTGTTTCTTCAACATCTCACCTCACTGCAATTTTTATTGAGCAATATATTTTTTCAATAAGTGTAAACAGTTTTATCATTTATGTGGCAGATGTGTTTCCTATTTTTCCAGAAAGAAGAAGAAAATAAGGTACTTAAAATTGAATTGGTAGTAAATCGTATTTGTGGAGCAACAGATCAAAATATATTGACTCCGTGTGGACTTAGTGTAAGGTGTTGTCTCAAAAGGTAAATTTTTACTTTAGTAGGGCTATATCGCACCCGCAAGTTCCACCAATCGGAATGGCCCCTCTGGAGTGAAAATCAGGTTTTGAGGTAACACCTTGCACTAAGCTCGTATGCAGTGAATAAACTTTGATCTGTTTCTCCAAATGTATTTTATAAATCCAAATTACAACTGCTTCGAGCGTCTTCATTAAAATGCCTGGCAACTAGTATGCTCAACGCATCTTACAATCCAAGTGGATGTGGGAGAAATTTAAATATTGTTTGGCAAGCCGTATGGGCGTACAGCTGTTGCGGTCCATCCCAAGTGGATTTTCCGTCTCCTCCGCATGCTCTGCCTTTCCGTTGGTCACGCCCACCGTTTTAAAGGGGAGGGTTCCCTAGCATCACGAAGTCCCTCTGGGCAGCGCGGAGCAAGTAGCCGGCTAAGCGGATTCCAACTCGGTGCAAACATGGCGGCGGGTGGAGTGGGGCGCGCGGCTCTAATGAGGCCCGCGGAGAGTGGCCCCGCGCCGCCTCCGCCAGGTGCTGCGGCAGCAGGCGGAAGGCGTTCGGTCACAGTGCTTAACAGCGAGCGGTGTTGATTAAGGAACAGTTTAGTGTTTCCTGACCTATTTGTTGCGGTGTATTTTTGTTTGGCCTTTTTCTTTCGACAGTACTTGGAATTGAGCATACATACGAGGCAATTGGTGGTCAATATCGGGTTAAAATATTTATTTTCTTTTTCTTTTTGACAAGGATGTTAGAGGCTGTACAATTTTTTCAAGTTATAAATTAAATCGATATCCAGATACTAATGTTATATACGCGGATATTTCATAATAACGTTTCCCATTAGCACAGTCATTGAGGCTTAATGATCAGTTAAGCCCAACGCCGTCAAATACAAACTACTAGTACAACAGCAACACATACTTTTTTCGCATTATTTGTATTGGATGCATTATATTAACCTGCAAAAATGTTTCTAACTAGCAACATTTTGTTCTTTGCGTCTTTATTTGAACTCAGGTTCTCCGAGTCAACAGCCGAAGCATGTTACTGTTACACCAGCCAGTTGCTCTGGGCAATTCGATTTTTCTTTTGCTTAAAAACTAAAGCTCTTTCTCACTGTTTCTAACTTATCTAATTTTCGAAATTTCACAGTTCAACGAAAATTAGACCTGTGCCAATATTTAAGCGTCCTCCGTGAAAAAATTAGAAGATTTTAGTCGTTTTAATGAAATTAATCGTTTTGAAAAAAATTATAAAGAGCATTAACTTTAAGCAGAACTAGTCGTTTCTCCAAAATATTGTACCAGATAATTTTCAAAGATCTGTTTTTCGAACAGATTTAATTTAAAATAACATTCTTTGCCTTCAATATTGTAAGTTTGCAATGTTACTTTTTTTTTAAGAAATTGCGATTTTCGAAACTACTGAGAGTTTGCCAAAATCGGGACCAACCACATTTTTTGCCGTCTTTTGATACACACGAGAAGGATTTTTAAAGAAAGGATTTACAGTTGTTTTTGCGAAAATAATTGTTTAAAAATTGCCTATATTTCAGACAAAATTCAGAGAAAACTACTAATATTTTCGAGAAATTATATATGACCTCATTTAAAGATGTTTTTGATCATTTTATTAAGAAAAAAACTATTTGCAGAATTGTGACATTTTTAATCATTCTTTACGCTATCCAAGTAGTAGTAGCACGCTATCTGAGTTCAGAAGAAAAAGTTAAGGCATTTTTGAGAATATTTTGAAAATTGAGTTCTTCTCTCGATTTATCTTCCATTTCCGCAACCCGATTACAATACTTTCTCTTTACTACTTAAGGAGTAAGGCAAGAAATTAAAAACACTGAATTTTTCACATTTTGTTATATTTACTATTACACTGCGACTTGCATGTTAATAATTAATAAGTTGTATATTTTTTTAAAATATTTTAGTTGCTACGTGTTCTAAGATTAAAATTTGATCTCGTGAGAGGAATATACGAGCCGAATTGCTACTACTCAACATTATTGTTGTATACTTCTAATTTCAACGCGCTACAATGTCAAAGCCATTATTGTAAATGGATTCTTGGAAATATACATTACATTAATGTATGTAATAGACACATCTGGACTGTTAAGATGCAACGCTTGAAATTAATTTGAGGCCAAAATCATGAGAATGGTTTTCCAGAACTCGCATTACAGATGACAATATATATGCAAATCTTCTTAGAAAAATATACTTTAATAGAATTCACAAAAACTCTGGAATTTTAATATTTGAATATTATGCAGAATTGTTCCATTGTTTGTTCAATGAAACAACCTAGAACAGAACAAATAAAAAAGTATTTTCCGAGTTTCGAGAAAATATTTTAAATTGCAAGTAGTGCTACTGGGGATGATATTTCACGGGCGGCGCCACCACCACCCTCGTTATCAGAGTCGCTTGTTTCACAGAGCGCTGTCTCAGGACTGCGCGCCACCCGCACGCTCCCACCCACCCCCTGCGCGTGTCCCTTCGACCCACTTCTCGCGCTGCTTTCTCTCACGCGCCGGGTCACGCCCTCTCGACTGCTTCGTGTCCTTCGCCTGCCTCCCGCAGCCACCAAAGCCCCTGTTGCTCTTTCTACCCTCGCCTCGACCGTCACCTCGGTAGCCCTCTGTCCGGGCCTTACACACGTATTATCGTTGCCATGTCGCTCTCGACTGCCGCGAGATTGCTGCAAACGGCGGTTCCGCATCCACTGCGGTTGCCCGTAACTAGTGTCTTCAGCGTTGTAGCGCTGCATTCTCGTCACCCTCTCGCTCTCCATCCCCCTGACTGCACATCTGCTCTCTCCACCGCTCTGCCACTGCTTCCGACGGACGTCATCTTCGCCTCTCCGCTACCATTTCCGCCACTGATCCACTACATCCCTTCAAGATCCCCTAATTATCATCTGGCCCCGCCCCATCTCTCACGTCCGCTGCAATCCCCACCGCCCTCGCCCCTCACCGTTGCCTCACCGCTGTCCTCGTCGTCTGTATCTCCGCCGCAGCCTCCGTGCCGTCCTCACGGCCGCCGCCAGCCGTGAAAGCGGCCGCGTCGCACCCTTCCTTATCGGCGCCAGCAATTTGGGAGTCCCCACGCAGCAGGCGACGGGCGCCGGCGTGGCCGGAGATAAGGCCCCGGCGAACGCACTCGCCTACAAATTGCTCCGAATTTTTACCTCTTATTCGCGCGCTGTTCTCTGCCCGGCGTCGGTGCCCTGCCGCCCGCGGCTCGGCTGCCTTCTCGCCCCGAACAGAGTCTGCACGTGTTCGGGATGCGTGACAGTTTTACCTGATCCGTTTCACCCGCCAGGGTAAACACGAGCGTCTAGCCACAGATCGGCGAGTAACGCTGTCGCTCTTCTTTGGCTCGACAGCCCGCTATGGACTTTCGCCGACCAGCGGTCCCCACGGCCTTGGGATAAGGGGTTCGTGTGATTAGCATGAAGACATCCCTTCATTGGTCTTCATAATCTTAGGGTGGGCTTTCACGGCAATAGCTTCTGGTGTGTTTGTTTGGAAAGCATACAGGTATAATTTGCCTCAGCCGTGAATCGACCCCGATATTGCGCCGTGTAAGCGAGCATGCTAACCGTCAGCAGTCATCACTCAAATCCAAGACCAATAAATGCAGGCTTACCACAGGGATCACCACCATCCCCTACACTTTTTAATTTATATGTATCTGACCTCCAGAAATTAGGCAATATACAAACGACCCAATTCGCGGATGGCACGGCAATTTTCCTAGCCGGAGGTTTGTTAGTAAATATCAGCAATTCTCTTCAGTTTTACCTCAATCTCGTAGACAGTTGTGCAGCATATTTACAAAACACATTGAATTCTACAAAAACAGCTATTAAAACATTTACTTTAAGACCCTATACACCCCAGCACCGCTTACAATGAATAATGAACCCATTAACTGGCTCCCTCCAAATAGTACCGTGAAATATCTTGGTCTGAACATGAATACTAAACTGAACTGGAACCAACACATCAATATTAACATTCAGCAAGCAAAAAATAAGATTGACCAACTAAAACCCATCATTAATCGATCTTCACACCTCCCTCTCCCAACCGCCTTAACCATCTACAAAACTATCTTAAGACCACTCCTCCTTTACGCCTGTCCAGTTTGGATCTCCGCTGCAAAAACAAACCTAAACAAGCACCCAATAGTCCAAATCCATTTTCTTAGAACTATCACAAATTCTCCTTGGTTTGTCACAAACTCACAGCTTCACAAAGAATTCCAAATGGACTCCATACAACACCATATGGCTTATCTCGCTACCCAGTTCTATCACTCCATACCTCAAATTCCACACCTAAACAACGTCAGACTCACGAAAACTCCTCATAGAACCAGAATAAAAATAGATATCTATACCAGGAATTCTTTGTCAAAGTTTCCGAAATAGATTGTTTTAGAGGTGTCTGGAGAAGATTTCTCACCCAAATTAGTTTGTAGTTTAATTTTAGGTAAATTATAATGTAAACCATCAATACATATGTAAAGTGTATTATGTACTAAACTATGTATGCTCTGTAAAAAAAATAATTAAAAAATGCTAACCAGTGAGTCACCGAGGGAGGCGAGTAACATTGGGATAGACAAAATTTTGCATTCGCTGCGATAGCTTAGCGGCACCACTTGTTCATGATTATGCAACATCATTGGCCGAGTGATTCTAGTGTTTCAGTCCCGACGACGGTGCCGAATGTTTTTACACTAGCTAATTGGACATAGCTGGAAGAGAATTTGATTTCACTGGCAACTCTAATCAGTAGTTTTTTCGCGTTTTTTCTGAACAATACCAGGTGAATGCTGGAGCAGTACCTTAACAAACCTCACTACGAACTACTACACTAACGAAGCACTACTCACTATCTTCCTAATGCTTTTCCACTTCTCTTTCCACCACATACAAACACTTACATGCACAAGACTTATAACACATGTATCGGGGATCAGTCGGAAGTTCGGAGCTTGTCCCGGTTGGGGCGGTGCCCTGCTGCCGGAGGTACCTGGAGGACGATGCTTCGCAAGCCGACTTGTAAGTTGGTGCCGGATCGCAAAATCTGGCTGGGGAGGAACAGCGGCAACTTCCAGGATATAATAAGCACTACATCTTTTGAACTAATGACAGTAGTTGATGCGCCGGTTGAATTCTCATTCACTCAATCTCATTGCTTCATATTATTGAGGATGTGAGTTCGTGATTGACCTAACTTGAAGATCTGAATACGTTAACCTGTATTGCGAACGGTTATTTTTGAGCTATTTTTCTACTTTTAAGACGGGAGACATAGGCCCTTCCAAATCCTCCCTCCCTTTCTGGATTCGCCTGTGCCCACATACCCTGACACGAGGCGTTAGTTCCACAGGCCCAGACACCTATTAAGTATCACCATTTGCACTCTTCATATCGACCCCATTATGCTCCGCTGACATACACTACTGTTTGTGGAAATTGCAACACCAAGAACGAATGGATCTAGGGAAATGATATTCAATGTACTGTGCACCCATGCCACAGGCACTACATTATTTCATTTGCAGTACCATCAAATACATGGATACATGCCAAGTCAGTAAGTTGTGAAGCCACCACGCGCATCCACAAGAGCCTGTACACGGCGCGGCATTGAGCTAATAAGAGTCTGTATCGCTTCTTGTGGCAGGTCCTGCCATGCTCCTTCAAGCCGCGTCCAGAGTTCGGCGGTGGAAGCTGGCGGAGGTACCTGGCGGACCAGCCTCTGGGAAAGCATGCTCCACACATGTTCAATTGGCGACATGTGAGGTGAACGAGCCGGCCACGGAAGGAGCTGTATCTGGTGTTCATTGAACACACGTTGCACGATGCGAGCGATATGGGGTCGCGCATTGTCTTGCTGGAATATCGCTCCAGGCGAGCGTTGTACAAAGGGCACGACCTCCGCCCTCACGAGTTCCTCGATGTATCGGTGGGCGTTGAGGTTTCCCTCAATGCGGAGTAGGCGGGTCCGTGAGTGGTAGCCAATGGCACCCCATACCATTACACCGGGTGTTGGGCCGGTATAACGCTGGCGAATGCATCCCTCCAGATTGCGTTCACCGCGATGTCGTCGAACACGTATACGATCGTCGTTATTGGACAAATTGAAGCGGGACTCGTCGGAAAAGATGACTTGCTGCCACTCAGCCCGCCAATGTCGATGTTCGACGCCCCACAGATGTCGGAGGCGTCTGTTGTCGAGAGTCAGTGGAAGGCGCAACGAGGGGTGGCGAGCAATCAAGCCCCTTTGTACAAGACGGCGCCGAACACTGCTGGCGGACATGCTGTGACTTGTCACTGTATTCCACTGCTGCGCTAACGTGGTGGATGTCGCTGTGCGATCGGTGATGGTCATACGGTAGAGGTGTCGATCTTCCCTCGCCGAAGTGTGATAGCGAGGCCCTGTCCCACGCTGGCGGTGGGTACGACCTTCCGCAGACCACTGACGCCATGTTCGCATGATGGTACTGGCGGCTCGTCCCAGACGTGTGGCAATCTGACGGTAGGACAACCCAGCTTCTCGCATCCCAACGACCCTGCCCCGGTCGAAGTCCGTCAAGTGTTCGTACTGCACTCGCTGTCGGCGACGAGGCATGGTGTGACTTACAGACAACTTGTGCGAGCCAAGGGTCGACCTGTCACTGTTTGTAGCCTCTCCAAGGCGCCTCTAGTTATACCCGAACATGTTGCGATAAGCAGTCCCTACGTCGCAACCACGTGACTGGCGGCGTTGTAAATGTAATCACCTGGCGATCTCAATGTCCCAAACTTATCCACGAAATGCGATGCGTTCAATGCCGCTCCTTCGCGGTGTTGCAATTTCCACAAACAGTAGTGTATTTTACCTCCGTCATGAATAGGGGTAGTGTTGAAGGGAGAATTGTGAATTAAGGAATAGATCATTGAGCAGGATCTAAAATACTTCCAAAGAGTTATGCATGTGTTCTGGATGACGGAAAAGTAGATACAGGTCGTCTTCAACTAGTGATGACGTAGATAGGAGATGTGATGTAGGACAGGCTGGACACGAAAGCTTGAATGAACCAATTATTTGTATTTGATTGATTCCACTTCGAAAATCACAGATCTGCAAACTGAGTGTTGAGGCGAGAATTTTTTGTGCAACGGGAGGAGCGCTAATTTTGGGCAAGCTTATTACTATAACGAATAATAATTTGGCGCCGAAATCGTATTTCCAGTTAATTAATATTTTCCCCAAATCGTAATTATTCTCACACTGACGATTGACAGACGTTCGCCATCGTTATTCGATTCTGCGTTTCATCTGTCAGCTTGTTCCATTCTAATTTGATCATTAATAGCGCGTGCATGGGCGACGTAAAATCGACACCAACTGTGTCTGTGACACCCGTATCGCGGGAGCCACGCCCACCTCTCGTATTGACGCCGACCTCTGAGGTTGAATTTCAGCGTCGCCACCACTTGGTGTCAATCTGCGGGCGTCATTTGCCTCCGTCAACGCTGCTCATTCTCTTATTATGGACGCACTCCAACCGACCGACGCGCGCCTCTTGTGGACGACGCTGCTCTCCAATCGCCTCTCCCTCTGCACGCTGGTTCACACTCGCCCAAATGGCGTACGTGATCGACTCGAGGTTTGTATGGGATAGAAACAGGTTGTGTGGGAGGTAACATGCTAAAAACTGATTTTTTTAAAAACGTTTATAACAATGTAGCAAAATATGCTTTAGATAGCAATGCTTGTATTATTTTTCCTATTAAAGTATTATCAAAGTTGTATTATAAAAAGTATAGCTATATATATATATATATATATATATATATATATATATATATACATACACACACACACACACACACACACACACCCATTCCATTCTCTATAGCACAGTAGTTATCACTCAATAATTTGCCTTAGAAAACGGAAGATGGAATCCATTCACAAGTTTATTATATGTGTGGAATGGTAGAAAACATATTTGTGGGCCAAATTATCAAATAATAATAATAACAATAATAATAACAATAATAATAACAATAATAATAATAATAATAATAATAATAATAATAATAATAATAATAATAATAATAATAATAACTTTTTATTGTAAATGAATGTTGGATAAAAAGTTTGGATGAAAGGCATTTTTTACTTGTTTGATTCATTGTGATTTTTTTTGTAAGATCTGATAAGGCAATATGAGGTCTCAAAAGAATACATAAATTACACCTTTAAAACTGTCAAAGAGTTTTATCTCGTTTCTGCCTCGCACCTCTCTGTACACCTTTCACCTTTAGGGAAATATTTCTCGCTGGCAATAAATTTATTTTCACAGTGACAGAGAAATGTGTTTATGTGCACCTTGCGACGCGGAGCTATTTTCTCTCCAAGCACATTTTACCAACATGCGCTACTGCAGTTCTCAGTTCCATCGCATTGAGAAAAGAATACCATTGCATCAGTACTACACTACTTTCATCAACATAATATATCATCTCATCTTCCGATCTCCAACGTCCTCTCACATTTTACTTATGTATATTTATTTATTTGGATTTTGCTTTTGATTCCTGTACTCAGAATTTTTAGTATCACGCCGAGGTTAATGGTAAAATGATAATATAATTGTAAAGTGAGACTTAGGAGAAGCCCGAGCAAACCTGATCCCTTGAATGCATTCAATGTCACCTGACTTGTCCGGGATTCGAATTTCGAATGCGTGGTTCTAGAGATAGAAGCAAAAAGTCTTAAGTATTAGGTCGTGTTGACCCCCTTCCCTTCTACGATATCACATTCACTGCCATCACTGTCTCTCAGGGCAGCCACTGCGGTAGCTTTCCTCTCTGTGCCCGGAAATTCAAATCCCCACCTCCGCGTGGAATTTGTGGTCGACCAAGCGGGTTGCGGCATGCGCTCTCCCTATTAGGTCCCCGTGTCTCTGGGTCTATGGAGAGATTACTATGAGAAGGGACCGCTTTGACAGCTACTGCTTGACCACTGCTGGTAACATAATTGCATGTTATGTCCGTGGACTCATTTTGACATTGCGTTTATTTACAGTTAGCTCATTTGCAAATGGCTTCATCACTATCTCTTACAATGTCATCGCCCTACATAACATTCATTTGTTTTCCGGCCTGTCATGGTGGTCCCTTCTTAGAGTAGCTCCTCTATACCATTAATTACATTTATTCGTCAACACATTACTCATTTTATTCCATAGCAAACTAATTATTTCTCATTCTTGGTAAATGATATGATGGAGGGAAGTGTTACAAATCTAATAGTATAAGTAAATTGGTGCAATAAATAAATGTTGAAGGCTAAACTAACTTGAGTGGCTGCACCATTTTGAGAGAGTGATATTAGAAAGATTAATATAGAGAAGAAAGCGACAATGATTCCTTTTCTTGGTCTCATTCAATAAATTATATTTCCTCTTGATTTCAATAACCAAATATAGTTCATTTAAAAAGAATTATAATTGGTTGACAATTAGTGTGTCTACAATTATGAAAAGTGACCAGAAGACAAGAGTAAACGATTTTATAACCTCGCTTCGTATTAAGTTCAATTTCACAGTGTAATGCGCAACATTCCCCACCATCTGACATTATTACCTTTAGTAATCAGCGCCAGTTGAATTCTTACGCAGAAAGTGATCTCAGTTTATAAAAAAGATACTATACTGTGCTTATCATCTGAACATGAGTAAGAGTAATTATCTTACGCATTACATCTGGACGGAATTTGGTATTCGTCTCTATGAAGTTTTAAATATCAATGTCACAAAAGAGGTAGCATTTTCATTACTTTTGAACATACATTTTGAAAAAATACTGCAACCTTATTTACAATTGAAAAAACAACCCCAAAACAAACAAATCAAAAAGAAACAAAAAATCTTAGGCAATCCTTCATGTGCTACCGCTGCGCTGAATTAAAAAAGGCTAAACAGTTTAGGCGCTAGAGTTGACAACAGACGGAGACCGTTTTGCCGTCAATCAATTTTTCGTTATCGAGGACCCACAAAACATGGATTCTGGCTACTCTGCGTGATAGAGATATTTTAAAATTCAGCAACAGGATTTATACACTTTTTCGTTACCAGGGCCCTGCAATAAGAGTTTTACTACCGAAAATTCGCCGTTTCCCGGCGCACGATTAACTAACTTTCTGTTCTTACGAATGTTCCTTCGTAAGGCGAAAAAGTAAAAAAAAAAACCTTCTTTGTCACGGCCTCCATTTCCGCCGCTCGGTAGTTCCCTTCGCGACCGCCACGCGCCGCTGGTGCCACCGCACGCCGCGCCCCCGTAAATCCCGGGCCCCGTGTCCATTGCCAGCCCACGAACACATGCACGCACGCGCGTTTTTCTGGCGCGTACAGCTTACAAGACGTTGTGTATTTATCTTATAAACGGCCTTTGAAACTGGCGCCTAATGTATGTATCTGATCGTCGCAAGGTTTACGCCGCGGCCGGCGCGAACCGACGCACACAGGGTCCAAATGGGCCAAAAGCGCGCGGGAGGAAATCAATAGGTGAAACCTGTTCCTTCAACGGATTTAATGTTTACAAGGCTGGTAACGAGAACTGCATTCCACTGTTGCCATAAAATTCATGGAAATCCAATAATTATATTGTAAGTTAGTAAATGAACTAACCCGGTATGACAATATTTCTTTATTAATTTGATCATAATTACGTTTACCGATTTTTTTTTCGCGAGAAAATATTTGTAGTGGCAAACAGAAGCAAAAATGCTGTTGAACAAAAAAAAAAGATTTTACAAACGTAGCACGTTGAAGAACTACAAATACAACATTCTCGTATAACACTGCAATCAATCAAATATTGTATCGAAAACAGTCGTCACAAAATACTGCAAGAACATAATAAAGTGTATAAGGATACACATTAAAACAGTTCAGCATATGACAAAAATATAAACAGTCACTGTCCATAATGCAACACGTGAATAGCAATTATTTAATGGCGATCGGTCTCTTTTTTGAAGTCTTGCTGTCACACGACGTCAACTGTGTAGTAATAGTGACGCACTAAATATGAATATTCAGTTAGTAAGTTCAGAATGAGGATGGGTGCAAAACTCCATCAAGTATTAGCCTTTTTCAGTCCAAATCGTAATTTTTTCTTTGTTTTTGGACTTTCTCGAGTTGCAGGATATCAAACGAAATCACAGATACCTCCAACATGACCAGAGTTTGCTTAGATTTCTTTCAGTTTTTGCGCGAATTTGAAATTAGTAATATAGAAGATATCATTGGTCCTGTATACGAATGAAACGGTTAAAATGGCGCCAACTTGCTGGGTTCACTTTTCCAGGAGTCATTCCTAGTGTAAACAAAAGATGCTTGATTTTCTCCGGGCGATTTTCGAGAATCTGAGTCTAAAAATAATGTTTCTTTTGTTATAAGGGATCCGTCTGACAGAAAAGGACTGTTACTTTTTAACTCTTCAAAACTATGATCAGTAGTTTCTTAAATATGAAAAAAATGTAATCGTGCACATTAGTAAAATATAATTTTAAAAAAGTAATAAATGAAAACAGCTTAGGTTTTAATAAAAAAATATAAAATCGTTTCAAAACAAAAACCTAAACAAAAATTTAAACCGTTTGCTTATCAGAATCCGAAACCGATTGAAATAATTAATTTTTATTTTATTTTACTATAGCACATTCAATCCCTTGCTGGCATAGGCGTCTTGAAGATTCAAGGACAGCTGTAGAGCATGAACCCGATCCGTTTTTTCAAACATTTTCATATCCAGCAGTTGGTAACATTTCAATAAACCTTTGAGCACATTTAACACAAAGACACTTATACACTTGAAATTTTCACACATTTTGCCCTAGCACTGTTCTTTACATATTTCAGACTATTACAGTCACAATTAATTTACTATGTTTCTTTATCATATCACAGTCTGCATACTACTGATCTTAAACACGAGCTTAATTAATTATTTTCGCAGATTATTTTTTCTTCATAACTGTATCGGAAATTACATAACATAACACATATTCCTCGTGGCCGATTTTGTAGTTATAATTCTTCGCCTTTCCCTTCCACCATAACCTATCTTGAGCTACTCTTATCCATTTTGTCTCTGATCTATACCGTATTTACCGAATCCTAAGTTAGAAGGTTTGTTTGAACCGGTTTGGTATCTTGTGACATGATTCCGGTGGCATTTGGACCCACTGTGTGTGGGGGCACGCGCTTGCAGCGGTCTCCTCAGCTGCCTCGGCCGCGCCCTCGCTCGCAGGCAGCCAGCCTTCCCCCTCCCCTCCACCTCCCCCGCGCTATCGCACGCGCGCGGCGTTTATTGTAATAAATGGGCGTTTGATAATGCGATCCCCTTCGCGCCCCTGCCGGCTGGAAAAAATTTCCGAACACTTTGCCCGAATGCCCTGTAGTAAAAGAACCCCTACGGTTTCTGTTATATTCCCCAAAAATATGGAAAACGATTTTATGTTTTGTGCTTGGGTAACGGTGTTTTCAAATTGTTTTGGAATAAATTATATGGTCCCTGTTTTTTTTCTCTTTTTTGGTAATGGTATGTTTGGAAGATCTGATTTAAGAATATTTCTCTATCAGTTCGTAATTGTGCGATGAATATATTTTAAGATTCTAATTTTGTTTTCAAGTCATTTTTTCTAATGCACGCTAAACGATTGTTTAATAAATGTACAAATATTTTCAAATCTATCGTATGCTATTATCCTATGAAAATTTGAAACTACGTAATTTTCTTTTTTCGTTCCTTGACAAATTCGCTAACGTTTTAGTATACGTTGAATTTAATAAAATGAAAATTCTATGATATGTATTCATTCTTCCTCATCTTACAACTTCCCTTCTTATCCTAGCAATATAGTTATAAAATTATAAACTTTTTAAAATTTAGAAAATTTGTAATTTCTAACTTTTTACATTCCTAATGTATTACTTTGGCCGTGGATAAACTGTGAACTGATTTTACCCCATTTATTTTCTGTCTGCCAGCGTTCTCATTTTTCATCTTGAAGACAAGCTGACATGGAAGCTGATAATGCTAAAACGATGTGGATGTATGTATTTTGAATATTCTACCCATCATTCGGAAAGCTTACAAGTTTGCCTGCAACATCTTAAGTTTAACATTTCAACATAATACCAACATGTGCCAGATCTCAAGTTAGGAATGCCATGCTCTGAGATTTGAGGAGTATGGCTCTTCTCATATCTCACCCATTTCCGTCAACTCGACCGTGTTTCATAGCCGCTTGGAAGTATCTTTCACTGACACGCACACACACAAACACACGCACACACACATACGCTCGCGGTTCCTAGACCATTTTATTGCGTTTTCAAGTAATGGTGATGGAGTTCCCAATCCTAAACGAGATATGAACTTGGCAGCTCTCACATGCCTTTCGGATGAACGAAGACACTGTCATAGACATTTTTTACGATCTCTTTGTGGTGGATATATCTGAGTGGTTCTTACTTTTTGTCGTCTCACATTCCTTGACGAGTGTTGGATTCCAGTTAGTAGGGATGAGTGACGATTGGTGTGGGTCGTAAAAAATTGTCTGAGTACCTTACAGACGAAGCAAAATTTGCTACTTACAGCACAAGTGTAAGACAAAAACTACTTTTCCCTCAGAAAGGAAGCTCATCATCATTGTCATCATCGTCAACATCGTATTCGATAACAATTTGTCTTGTGTAGACTTCCGTCTCCAAGATTTTAAGTTTGATTCTTTCTTTTCTTATTGTAAAGAAATTCTTCTATTTCGCTTTCTGAGGCTCACTATACATTTTTTAACTGCATGGTGGCTGCCACCACGGAATTGATCCATAATCATTACATATTACTACATCATTACATATTGGCCCCGCTTGACCATTTTGCACTTTCCCAATATTATTGTCTTAAAAAATTGAAAATGGCTTCACCCAGGAACCCTACTTCGAACGACTCAAGCCTTGAACTATGCATTACATGATTATATGCTTGATACTGCGCGTGGATTAATATTCTATTAGTCTTAATCTAACACCCTGTGAATTGAAATTAAACTTAATAGAAAATACAATAATTATGTCCCTACATTACCACACATTCCTAACGACACAAAATCCTAGTCTTAAGGGAAAAGACGCATTGATTCGGTAAATATAAAAGTCTGGTATTTGTATGACTTGAACTTTTCCTGTTGTGCGTATGAAGGTATTGGTAAATAGAAATGAGATTAAGATTAATTCTATTTAGGGATGTTTTGGACGCTTATGTTTGAAATAAAGCGCTTTGTGAAAATAGAGTATTCAGAATCATGAAGACAGTGATCTGTTTTCATTGAGAAATTTTGTGTTTAAAATTTTGTGGAAAGTCACTTAATACTTGTAAATTGAATGTTTACAAGCAGTACAGTACATTAATTTTGATATTACTCTTGTTTAGACAATATTTTTATGCACACACTAAAAACTGTAAGTTTTATTCGTTGGAGAATCTTGGAAAGTATTTTATTCCAAGTAGATATTTACATATAACACCGAATACTCATGAAATTGACGTTCTCAATTTACTCTTGCCGACAATTTTCCACAACTAGTTACTGCGCATTTGATGTTGATGAGAGTGACACATCCCAATCTCTCTAATTAGAACGTACCAATCGATCACCGGCTTTTTAAGCCTATTGCATTGTTCATATGATTTATTCTGTCAAAATACGTGAAACATGTGATTTAGGGAGGATAGGAACACTTTTGTGTTCATGTGATAGCTGATAATTGAAATGCGATTAGTGTAATCCATTTTCCGAAAGCTTCTGCATGATTTCTAGGAATTTGCTTGTAACTGGAAAATGTGTAATTAACATGTCAGATATCTTTCGCAATACGTTTGCAAGGCTGAATATTTTTAAAATTCTTTGGTACATCTGAGAAAACGTTCTTGACAACAAAATGGAAAAAGAATTGCATTAATAATAAAGTACGATGTGATAGCGTAATGTTCCAATTCGAAAATTCATGTGTTTTTAATAAGAAAATAAGTAATCATACACCCACCACAAACAGGTGACAAATTTCAGAGTCCGGGGTATATAAATTAGACGTATTAAATTTCTCTGAAATATCCCCTTTATAAACATTTTTCACAGATCATTTACGTCGCACATCATCGAATGCGAGCACTTTCGATTAACTATGTAAATAGTATGTTTAAAAACGGTTCGATCGTAAATAATCTTTCGTCTCCTATCTTTCACAGAACGAATATTAGAGTTATCATGGGAAAATCCGCCTTATAATAAAACGGTTTTAATGGTGAGTTCTTTCATTATACGAACACTTTTAATTATCATAATTGCTCAGATAGATCGATTTCTTCGGTTAAGTACTTTTTTACAGACCGCTTAGAAACACGTCATTAAAATCCCCATTAATATAAATGAGACTTCGAATTCATCTTTTTAAATAATTTAAAGTTAAACGTTTGAACACTTAAGTTAAAAACTATTACAGAAAATGTAGATTAGTGGTGCTACAATAGCCCGTACTTTCTTGCAGATTTGGGAAAGAAAATGAGTCATTTTCCATTTTCATAAGAGATTTTGTTTTATCCGAGATGAGTCATTTTTGAGAAAATTTAAAAACAGTTTGGCTTCATGTAAAGTACCCCCCAAAATCAATTTACAAGGTGTTTCAAATGAAAGGGACCATAACATCAACCAGAACGATCGGGGGAAATCAATTTTGGTATCCTGCCTACGGTTTAATCGCTACCGTTGTTCAAGGACCAATTTTTTTTACCAATTTTTAAACCAATTTTTCGGTATCAACGACCCCATAAAACGTTGATTCTGACTAGACGACGTATTGGAGCGAGGAATTTACTATATTTTTGGAACAAGATTTACTATCTTTTTTGGTATCAGGGCATTTTTCTGTCAAAAAATCGCCAATTTTGGCCACAGCATTACAGTACTTTCTCTGTACTAAAAAGTAGCAGGTGAAAAAGTAAAATAAAATTCTTAATCAACGAGAATCTCAAAGTGTTTCTGTACAAAGTTGCCATGAGTTGATATGATTCAAACACTTGTATTTTGCGGCTATTATAAATATTTTGAATAAAAATGCAAACTATAAATAAAATAATTTTTCATTTTCTTAAGATTTTTCATGTATCCGATTGGGTAGGGTTCGTGTTCTTGAACTTAGTGTGTTTCAATGCGACGGGAAAACTTGTTCGGCTTGCTTCAAACAGACAAAACTTTAGGACTTTGATTGTGATGGTTCAAAAGCGAGTTACCTTTGTGAGACTTAAAGTTGAGACAAATGTTCTTTTCAGCAAACTCTGCCTGCCAATGTTGAGAGAACCTTCTGTTAATCTGCGGTAGTATTTTTATCTACTTGCGAGTTGTAGAGTTTTTCTCACTTAGGAGGAGGATAAAGATACAATTTTTAATACGTAAGGACTTTGTATTGATTGAACTGATAAATGCACGACTATGCTGTAAATGTAATATAAGTAAATGTATAAATACAAAGTAAATCAACAAAGTCGGACCTTATTTAAAGTTTACAATGAATTTAATTAAACATATGTTTCTGAATGTTTTAAACAAAATATAAAAAAGCGAGAAAATATTTTTTTCTATTTTTTCTGTTGCTAATTAAAGTTGGATTTAATTATTGAAGAAACTTCTGAACGCAACATTTATTGGTGATAGTGGTTTAATATTTTTGGAGAAAAATGTTTGTACTCGAACGTTTCTGGTGAGAATCACAATTCCCTTAGTTAAGGCCAATAGTTTGATTTCCAGGAAATATGATATAATTCAAGAACACAATAAAATACTCCGTATGGTACTTCTCATCCGCTCTCCAAACTTTACTGCATTATTTTTCCATTCCATATTTCTATCCCTCGTTCTCGGGTCTGTTTGCTGTCGAATCTCGCTTTTATTGGAAAACGTGTCAGTTAGGCCAGTGACTGTTGCCTCAGCGAGACAGCTTCCGTGTAAATCCATCACCTGAGTGTCGGACGTGCCCGGCCACGGGAGCCGCGGCTAGGCGCCGAGGCGGCGCTGCCGAATATGCCCTCAGCGAAATCCCGGGCTTGCACTCTCTTCCCGACCCTGTCTCACCCCTATACGCACTCGCCCTGTGTTCGTCCCTCTTCCTACCATTTATCAGCCTCCTTTCAGCCCTTTTCCAGCTCTTTCAGCCCGCACCCCGTTCCGCCACCGGTCTTGCGCTCTCTTTCCGTCCTCTTCCCGCCCTGTTTCCGCCTTCTTCTTGACCCTTCCTCGCTCTCTACCCGCACTCGCTCCGTGTTCGCTCCTCTTCCTGCCCTTTATCAGTCTCTTTTCAGCGCAGCCCCTTCGACGCTTGTCGTGTCTAATTCTTCCTCTGGTCTTGTGCTCTCTTCCCGTCCTCCCTCCGCCGCCTTCCCGCCCTCGCTCCGCCGTCGTCTCGGCCTCTTCTCGCCTTCTTTGCGCCTTTTTCCCGCCTTCCTCTCCCTACCTTAATCTCTCCCTCTACCCACCCTCTTCCCACCGTCTAACCGCTCTCTTCCCGCCCTCTTCTCGCCTTCCTCTCGACAATTTCTCGCTCTCTGTCCGCACTCTTCCGGCACTTGCTCCATGTTTGCTCTTCCTATCCTTTATCAGTCTCCTTTTAGCCCTAGTTCCAGCCTTTTCAGCTCTTACTCCAATCAATACTTTATCCTACTGCGTTCTGCGGTCACAAAAATAAACCAGTACTACCAAAATCAGTATTTGAACTATTCCTTTTTCTCCCGCGATTATACTCCATATTTTTTCTTCACGATACTGATTAAGGAATCAATAAAATATTTTTTAAATTAACATTTGATAAAAGATTGTTTTTAAGTCGTGTGAATTGAATGATCCTCAGATTACACACATATTATTTTATTTGCGTCAATTACACTTCACAAATTGAACAACACCACATATTGTTATTATTTATTCTTGGTTATGACATATATCTTTCTTGAGCGAATTAATTCCTTAATATTAGTTTAACCCTTTACTTCATCAAATTATACATATATGTTTGGACGACGATTGTAAAAGTTTTATCTTCGACCAAAAAAAGCACAATACTATTGTCTGTAGGGATATTTTCCTACATTGATTTATTCCATTTTGATTTTTAAACTTAAGGTTGTAAACGTTATATGCTACCCTAACAGTTTTAAGGCGTCCATGTCAACGAATAAAAAAGTCGATTCTGAAACTCAGTGTTATGGAGAGTTCTTTGACGACCGAAAATAATCATTAATGAACCATAAATGTTTAATCGAATATCGCGTCAAGGTTACAATTCTAATTCCCTGCGTAATATGCAAAAGCTAGCTGAGTGACTTTTCTTTACCGAAAAATAAAACAACAAACAAACAATTTCTCCTTTCTGGTGTATATAGTTGGTACTGTAACCTTTAAACCATATGTTAAAATATCACAAATCGGAAACCGACCATCGAGGTAATTTCAGGATAGAGAGTTTTGTTTAAAAGCTTATCGGAAGACCTAATTGCCTGAATGGGCATAAACAGGCACCGGGAAACAATCCGGAATGCATTAACCACAGGTCATTTTGACCACTATATGAATAATATCACCAAGTTGCTCGTAGTGGATAATCGAAGCGGATGGCCATTATCTCTCGAAATGGCTTGATAAATAACTTGAAATCATTTAGGTCGTCCATCTGGCAAATATGGCAGCATTTATATTCCGGATATTCCTACTGTTTGAATTATTTATGCTGCAAACAAAAAATGTGGTGCGCATGTATTTTTAATGTAACATGCAGTTAGTGAGAGCTCAATTATGCCACTATTGGATAATTAATTAAGTTATGACAATGAAATACAATTTGGCCTTGAAATGGGAGAATTTGCATGCACTTTATTGAAATGAACGTCAATATGCATAAATGTATTTTGAATGTAAACACCAGGACTTCGTTTACCTGTTTTGCAAAGTTTTCTAAACTTAATTGAAATGTGTGAATGTACGTAAGTCTATTAAGGAATAATCAACCATTGCTCACCAGGAATATAGCAGGTAAAGTATACACGTTAACGATTAAAAAAGAAATTTACTTTTGGAAGACTAGCATCGAAAAAGTGTAATAATACTATCTGCAGTGTTTTCATTTGATGTTGTGTTAAATATATTCTGGAAATAAGTCATTCGAATTAAAACTGAGAACAGCAGGGGAAGAGAAACATAGCGCTGAAATTCTTAGTGGTGTATCAAGATTGATTATTTGATTATTTTCTGTTTCTGGGTGCGTCAACTGCTATTGTTCTTACTTCCGTTATCTTAGAAAATATTTTATATCGGGAGGTGGCGGTGTTTCTTTCCCGCTGGATGGTGTGATTCGGCGCTGACCTACATCTCGTTTTCCGGGGGCCTTCCTCCTTTAGGTATTTCCACCCCAGTGGGGCACCGTCCCAACCGGGCTAAGCTGCAAGCTCTCAACTGGTAAATGTGGTAGGACTGTGCAAGTGTTAGTATGTGTATGTGTGTATATGAGTGTGTGTGTGTGTGTATGTGTATGTGTATGTGTGGGTGTTTGTATGTGTGCGTTTGGGTTAGAAGAGGATGGAGTAGAAATGAGGAAGGGAGGGCACTCGTGATCCATGGTCCGTGAATTAATATACTTCTCTGACTTTTGACTCGAATTGATCAGAGAATCAACGGAAAACTACTTATCAGAGCATCCTGACGCTAGCCCCGAATCCGAAGAAGCGAATTATCTTGATTCCTGTTGTCTGAGGTTTGATACCATCCCCGTCGGGAACTATAAGTTCAATTTTATTTCAGAAACAGGAATAAGCACTTTCGCATCTGTGGCATTCTATAGAAAATTTGGAAATTTGTATTGCATTGAATGGAGTTTAAACTTAAGTGATTGAGGAAAATACAGTGTAGAGTCTCGTAATAACGTTTTTGATTCATTTCGTATCCTCTGGAATAGTATTTACTTTATTTCATCCGTACAACCACCATAGGAGTGCAGAGATGCAATGGTCGATTCATCAATTGGAGGGTAAAAGGAAAAAAATCCTAGGAAAAATCTATGATGTAATATTTGTTCAGAATTTTAGACTATAAACTACATATTCTCAATTATTATGAAAAAATAAGTAATTACATTTATTAATCAAAAAAGATCGGAAACAAGTACAACAAATAAGTATATATTTACTTTTACTTTTCTCCTTCACCTTTCTGTCTTCTTCAACATACGTATTTTTTCCGTTCGTAGGATATTTTTCCGAAATAAATATTATCGTGTCTATCTGGCTTGTTTAAAAGTCTTACAATCTTCAAAAGAATTCTTTGAATTTAGATGTACTTTACGTGAAGCCCCTGGGCCCCTCTTTGAGCCGCAAAGGCCACCTTCCCCAAAGGCAACAGTTGCAAGGGCTGCAACAGGAAATAGTGAACGTTTAATTTAAAATCACACGTCAGAAAGTATAATTTTATACTCGAATTACTGTCAAAACGTTAACATATAATACATCATTGTATTCCTAAATTTGTAACCTATCCATTGCTAGTGAGAAAAAACATGTAGTTAAATTTTAAAAAATTAAAGATTAACAAATTTCTCGAAAACGTAAAGTATTCCAAACAATGTCTCCGCAGCATATTGCTTCCCTAACATTCTCTATTCCATCGCAAAACTGCAATTCTTTGAATTGAATCGTAAACCATTTAGACGTTATGAGTGGTGGCACATAGTTTGTGGGACACTTGTGTATTATTCTATCAAATACCAATTTGCAAAGGTATCGAAGCGACAAACCTTAAACAAATTAACTGATTATTGCAGTCATGCTCAAGCGGCACATAATTTCTTTGATCCGAAAGCGGTTAGTGAGACAACCAAATTGACGCATTACAATGTACGTCAATTGTATTACCGCGATATAATTGCGATAGAGGTTCAAAATTGTTCCGAAATGTACTATGTCACTTAGGACATCAACAGAAAAAAATAAAATTAAACCATTGAAGACTCTAGAAATAAATTAAAGGGAGAAATACATTTATACAAATAAATAATTACCCTCAATTCCTGTTTCGCACATCCGAATAAAATAATTTAATCGGGCGGTTTCGCGATGCCTTGTGGTACACCCTCGCTACCCGGGCGCCGTGGGGCTCTCGCGTGAACCACGACCTTTGGCGTGCGGCCTCCCCGCCCCCAGCGCCTGCCTGAGGTCTTATCGCACGCCGGCCGGGCGCGAGGTCGTAATATCCGCTCTCTACTGTTCGGTTCGCGCGTACCTACGCAAGCGCGGCTTCGCTCCCCGGCCCGGTTTCATTGTTCTTGGCTTGTTCGATGATATCGCGAAATAACGTGCTCGCAGGAAATCGAGATCGACCTGTGTTGAGGAAGAGTGGGATCGTTCGTTCATATGTTTTTTTAAAGAATATAGTTTCGTTATAATGTGAAGAACGCCTGGTTGTTTATTTGCCGTGTATCAAGCCCAATGGTCAATATTGGACTTACAAAACATAAAATGTTATAAAAAATATTGATTTTTTGTATAATTTTTATTTTAAAAGCCGTGTTAAAAATGTACCTACATTTTAGAAAATGTATTCACAATCTGAATAAAATAATGTGAAACTATTAACAAATCATTTTATGACAATATAGAAGCAATTTATTTGATAATACGTTTATACACTTAATATTCTCAAGTGGTTTCTGAAGTATAAATGACAATATAATATGAAGTGACAGTCAGATTTCTCCAAAGGCAACAAAAAAGAATTGTAAGAAAGCACACCACAAACACTGCCGAAAATATTGTAGAAATATTAGTATGCATATTTTAGCGTCAACCAGGGCGTTCAATGATATGTTGTCACGTCTCACGTGGGTAGTATGTGTAGTTCAATGTAAAAGTCGTGTGCCTAATTTACCTATTTTATTATTTTCATTCGCGTAGAGTTCGCCGATTTGTATTAAATATAAAATTGTAACAAAAATGTGTAGGGTTAATTTCTTATGTTTTTTCTTGAGTAGAAACCATGTATTCTAAACATACCTTTCAATTCCTCTCCATTCACACTTTTCTCTTCTTTTATTTCTTTCTCTTTACAATGTTTGAGCTTCGCACAACGAAATACAACCTACACGATCACTGCTATTTAACTCGACTTTTTTGCAAGTGAATTGTACCGTCTCATACACAAAATTACGGAACTGTTTTTCTACACTTTAATAGTGGGGACTGACCTTTCAGAATTTCTCTCGCTATTTGTAATCGCACGGAAACGACTCACTATATACCAGTCCACTGTAGATATTCTGTTCACGAATTCTTCGCCACTGGTTTTGGAATGAAGTACAACCTTACAACCTTGAGCCTGATTTGCAAGGAACAAGAAAAGCAATACTCTTTCATAATTCAAACTTCTAAACAACAACAACAGGAACTTCACCTTTCGTAAATTTTGATTAAATAACAAGTTATATATTACATTCAATCTAATTAAGAGCTTTCGTAAACTTTACAAAATTATTATTAAATGCACCATTGTATTCTGAACTCCATTCAGACCATCCATCAGCCAACTAAAAGACCAATATCAACGCGACCCCATTTCTTTCCATGAATACCGCAGTTCTCTCGCTTCATAAAGGCTACTCAAACAACCGCAAGAGTGTTTCGACGTGTTCAGGAAGCCCTCCGGAGGATTAATGCCCCTCGGATGGGCACGCCCTCCCCGCCCCCCCCCTCCTCCCCCCTGGCCACCGCAGGAAAGAGGGCGCGGGAGAGAAGCTAGAAAATATGAAGGTGGAGAAATATATTAACCTCGCTTGTGACAGCTGAGAAATGAGTCTGCCAAATCGAGGGCCTGATACTGCGGCGCCCTCGGAGAGCGCGCTACAGGAGGAGAGTGGACGGAGCGAAGGGGTTCCACAGAAGCGAGTGGCTCTTTCCTCAATAAGCCTCCTTATCAGGCGGAGAGAGCGAGGGAGATGCCCTTTCCAGGTAAAGTGTACAGGAATGGAGTTGTAGGTGGGCAGGGAAGGTGCGTTCCAAACGGTTGTAGTGTTTAAGTGCTCCTTAAGTATATGAAGCTACGTTCGTGTGCGTCATTATTTAATCAATCCTTCATTTGTTACAACCAAACAAGCGGGGGTAAAATATTCACTGAATATAGAACAGTAATTAGCAATTAACATTTTTATTTAATTTTACGGAAGTTTCGTAATGTATTACTGAAATTGCACATTCGGATTAAAATTTTGAAAATTCGAAATGTACATCTTGTACTTTTTCTTAATTCATACAATTTATTAATTAGCATTTGTTAAATGAGCTCAGAAATTTGTAATATTGGGCACCATATCAACTTTAGCTTTTTCTCACATCTCTTCTTTCGAAATAGATTTATACTTCTCAAAACAAGGTACAAAGTAAATTCATATTTAACTCGTAATGAACTTGAAATCGGTAATTAGCAATCTAAAGTATTATTTGAAGTGTGTTATTTAATAATGATACTACTATTTTGGTGTAAGTTATGAGAGAATTCCTCGCCAGTGGTCGTTTGTAAGCTTATACTTCTAGGGGGACAATATTGAAGAAACCAACTAGCGAAGTAAAATCTTATGTTCCCGACAAGTATTCATTAAATTACCAAGTAATGAATAAGCACGTCATAAAGAAATGCATTTTCCCTGATGAACGCAAAGTTTGGTGAGGATTGCTCTCAGGAGAGCATTCGGAGGATCGTAAAGGAATTCGTTTACTAACGATGCAAACTATGGCCGCCAACGATTTAGTAACAGTGTCATAAAAGCTGTAATTAATGTGCGCAGTTCACAAAGAGCGCAAGTTGCTCTATAACGACTCCCCAGGAGATCTCAATCTCGTTCTGAACGTCGTTAAGTCCGACACACTCCAGGCGCGGCACAGTATTCTGTGCCATTTCAGAGTGCGATCAATAACAATCACGAGCTCCATTGCACCTTCTATGTCGTTTATTTCCTTATTTTACACAATAATGGACAAAGTGTGTTTACGATGCAATCTGTTGCACATCTAAACACCAGTATCACTTAGTAATTGTATTTGCACAAAGAAATTATACCAAAAGTTCTTAAAATGTTTCAACAAGGACTGCCATGATTCATTTCGATAGGCCATGTTTTCAACGAAGAATTTCGGTGATTCATTTTGATCGCCCATTGAACAAAAAAATGTATTCACCACTCTCAACTGTTATATTTATTAATAAAAGACATTTTAATAGCTTACTGTTTATAATACTAGCTAGTATTATACCAGTTAGTATAACACTATTAACACACGTTATGTTAGTTATGCTAGTTTATAATACTAATGCTATTGTTTATTTATAACAATGCGTTTTGGAAAATACTCTGACTCATAATGGAATCAAAAAAAATCCAAAATGCTTTTCGGTTTCTCATATACTCTTACTCTCGAAATAATTTAATATACAAAACATCTTTTGAAGACTCTCTGGCTAATGCAATAGTAAGATAATTCAATTAACGCTTTTGAAAGAGAGAAATTTCATCAATTCTACTCCCCTTTGATGGTTCGGTCGCGTTCAAAGAATTATTTCCAAGAAGCATGGAAAGAACAGTTTAAACAGTTGTATTGAATCCAGAAAGATAGTTTTCACGTTTTTCAGAAATAATTAGTGAGAAACTACATACTTGTCGCAACAAATAAATAATTCACTCACTAAACAAATCGCTGTAAAATTGCTTGATTTGATTTTGATAGAATTTGTTTTGAAAGAGGTAGTAAAATTAATTACTACTTCAATTTAAAAAATGTATTTCATAGATATTCAATATATTAATACAAGTTAATCACTTTCCTTTACTTACGTTTCTCTCTCTTGCCGAATCAAGATGATGATGCAAATTCGATTAAACCAAATGAGTTAATGTCATACAAAAAATACGTTGAAATAAACACTTTATTGAAAATTTGTTTTTAAACGCCAAAACATTCCAGTCACAGGATGTACAAATTCATTAACCAATATTGTCAACTGGACATCATGATAAAAGTGTAAATAATGTACTACTTGAAATGTTTGTCCATTCCATCACCAGGAATGTTTTACGACAGGATGGAAATGAATGACGTTTCTTCGTCCCAGAAAAAAATGATAATTTTTGTTAATGACACGTGAACCTAAAAGCCGGGGCGAACTTGGAAAGCACTTCCTCCCTCGCCGCGCTCTCCGCAGCAGAGTAATAGCGCTGGGCGAACGACGTGGGCGGCGGCGAGAAATGTTCTCCGCTGCAAAAAGGGAGCGGCGCCGCCGCAGTCTTCGAGTTCCCAGAGCGTTGGCTTCCGGGCGTCCGCCATTTCGCGGGCGGGTGCCGCGGCGCCGGCGGCGGGGGCGTCACCTGTTGAGGCAAATGGCACTCGTTGGCCGCGCCGCCCCCGTCGCCCCCGCCGCGGCGGCGACCCCGCCAGCCCTGCTGCCCCCGCCAGCCCCGCCACCCCTGCCACCCCCCGTCGGCCCCGCCCCCTGCCACTCCACCGCTCCCCCGCCGCCCCCGCTTCACGCCGCCCCCACCGCCCCCGACATACTGCCCTCGCCGCCATCCATGTCGCGCTGCGGGGCCGACCGGGGGGCAGGGGAACAAATTATCCGCGGCGGGGAAGGGGCGGCGAGGCGCCGATGAAATGTGAGCCTCATTTCCGGTGGCGTCGGGGGATGCAGCGGCCGGGGACGCACAGCCTCGCTCGAAGATGCCCCCGCCCCCTCGACCCGCTGCTCCCGTTCCCGTCCCTGTCCCCTCCCTTGGAGTCCCCTTCCCGTCATCCTCTCCGCCCTTCGGGGCGTCTCTGCCGATGACACCCGCGGCCTCCTCAATCTTCGACTCCCCCTTGACTCCATCCCCGCGGCTGGGCGCTGCTGGCGGACACGTCACAGCCCCTTCCTTCCTTCCTTCCTTCCCGGCCTCCCTCCCTTACCCACCCCTTCAACCCAACTTGCTCCAACTATTTAAATGCGAAGGAACTTTGTCGGGCGGAAACTCGATGCCCCAAAGAACTTCTTTCGGCGTCCTTTTGTAGTGCCGCGTTGCTTTTATCCCTAACTTCCCTCTTGATTACTTCTTGGAAATGAAATATCGGACTTTTTTTCGAGCCAATTTAATTGGGCTCAATGAAATTGTATCTTGCTCTTTGAGAGGGACGTTGATGGCATTTGGGCTCCGGCCACGCGAGTGAAGGGCGCGGGTGTAGGGCGCTGAGAAAGGGTCTGCCTCTAATCATAATGGGGCAATAATGGCCTGGGGGAATCAATGGTTTCGTGGATGAGAGAGTAATGGGGCAATTATAACAGTTACCCAGTTCTTGAATGCAGAATCATTGTTTTAGAAATGGTGAAAATGTTACTGTCGGATTTTATGCGAGGGAAGGCGATGGGTCACGATGCGAAGCGATGCTGTTTTGTTCATCTGTTCGCTAGAACTGTCGAAAATATTCCTTTGACATTCCTTTTCTTCTATATTCAATTTTGTCGGACGGGATGACTACATTATGAAAGAAGTGCATTTGAATAAGTTCTGCACTTTTTAGTCTAGAATATATGAAATATCAAAATTATTCCAGATGTGAATACGAGTTTTGTACGCTTTTTTCTTTCTTCATCAATCCATTTTCTTTTATTGCTCATAAAATATTGACATAATATTGTGAATCATTAAGAATAATGAACACAGAATCAACTTTCACCTACAATTTAAGGGATACATTTAATCCAATTTTTAATAGTATTCTTTCTTATCCTTGTTCGATAATTATTATATCTTTCAAGGGTTTCTATATTATATAGTATATAGAATCATTTTTTAACTACATATCATCATACTTGTACAAAGTTTGAAGACAATAAATCATATTGGAAACAAACAACTAAGGATACCCAGGAAGGGTCCTTCAGAAAAATATATACAATATTTGAATTAAAAACATAAATATTGAATTAGAAGTGTTTGAACCTGAAATTTAATCCAACACATACGACATGATAATTTGTGAATTTAGGATATGAAATTTGAGTCCTTCAGTGCGAATGCTTTGAAGTGGCACCTCTTGAATGAAGTGGTGAACGAAAGGAGTTGGCAGTGGGAGTGCGCGCAGGTCGAAGGGGCGGGACCACTCCTGCCGCCCACGCGCTCGCGAATAGACTGTCGCCATTGGTTCGACCTCCGCCAGGAAATCTTCGATCGTTGCAACTGCAGCCGGGCGCCACGAATCGGTCGCCCTCCCAGCGCGCGATCTGCCTGGCCGGGCGAGACTTTCGCGCAAGTGGGGGAGTTTGCTTTCTAAACGTCTGGCGCAAGTCATAGTGGTGTAAGTGGGGTCGTGGGAGGCCGTGGGTGAAGGTGGGGCGTTGACAGTGAGGCCGGGGGGGGAACGGCGGGCGGGGGGGGGAGCAGCTGCTGGGTTTGACGCGCGCCAGCCATCGTTCGTGCGAAGGCCTCGCCGACGCCCCCCCCCTCCCGTCGCCGCCGACAGCGGAAGAATCGCCATTTGCATGCAAATGCAGCCTCGCGGAGAGTCTGCCTGCCCGTCGCATGCATCCCATCCCACGCCACCCCTCTCAATCCAACCTCATCCCCACCCCATCCCGGCCCGCCCTGCCTCGTCCACCTAACCTTCTCCGCTCTCCCCTGCCCTGCTAACCCTACCGCACCGCGCCCACCCCATCTCACTCCCCCCACCCCACCCCGCACCCCACCCTCTCCTGCCCGTGCCTCGTCTTGCCGTGCCCCGGCGGACGCCGTCCGGAGGAGCCCCTATTTCCGGGAACTCCGCTTGTTCCGGACCGCCTCACGAGTTTAATTAACTCGCCCGCCCCTCTCCCCTCCCCGCCCGCCTACCCGCTCGCCTACGCGCGCGGCCTTGCAGCCGCCGCCGCCGCCGCGTACCTGTTGCTACGCGTGCGAGGGCGGCGCCGCGAGAGCTGCGTGCCGGGATGCGCCTCGCCGGCGGGGGCGTTGACCCCAAACACTCGCCCTTGCGGCTTCCTCGGATGCGCCGTGGTCTTTTGGAACAGTCCCCTGGGCATGCGTCGGAGGGAATTTCAGAAACGATCGATGAGAAGAGTTCTAAAGTACAAAATAATTTTTTATCATTGCTGTGATAGCTAAAATACGTTCATTCTTGAATGCGGTGGTGTAGATGTGTGGAAGTTTCTGAAAATGGAAGGAATTCTTAAATCAATGTTCAGTTCCACAGACGGATGTGTCAAGATTTTGAAGCTGGCAATGATTAGAAATTACCAAATTGTTTAATGTTGTATAAATGGTGATACTGAAATATTAGAAATTATCAAATTGATCAATGTTGTGTAACTGTTGAACAGTTCTATAATTGTTGAGTAAATAAGCTAGGTTAAACAAGTAACTTGTAATATGAAATATTGTGAGTGTGTTTACATGTTCATTTTTGTGAAACTGTAATTTTTAAATTTTATTTACAACCATTCAGGGGTTTTAATACAAAAAAAATATGTTTCTGTGTTTCTATGTGTATCTTTCATATGTTATTATGTAGATGATAGAAGTCGCTGATGACCTTGTTATAGAGCGATCTTAAATAAATATATAAAAATAAACGTTTGTGAATAATTTCCTAGGTTATTTTATTCTTCCGTATGTAGTTTTTTTTTCTCGCTGTTCGTCATGTTTAAATTATTTCCATTTGAATTTGGAGTGGAAATTCTGCAGTACGCGGAACGTTCTGCAAACACGCTACCTTCTGTGCGATGCTGGTTTTGACTATTTCGTGTCGACGGGTGAAGAAAAAAATTTGCTTCAGTTGAAACTAGAGAGAATTGTACAGTAAGGTACTCCGTGGCCGTGCTTATATTTTGTTAAGCCCAGATGTCGGTCTGAAATGTAAGCGTTACGCGTTAATGATAATCCTCATTTGTGAAAAAAATCAATTTAATAATCTTCAGTAATGTTGCAAATAATAAGGATTCCAATTATGGATTCAAAATCCAATCACAAGAAACCCATAAAATGTATAGCAGGCAACTGTGGAGGTTTCAACGACGAGAGCGGTAAACGTAGACAACGCTTTACAACTCGACCGAACACTTTTCTCTTACTCTTATTACATTTCTATTGATGGGAGCTTATTATCGTCTTGATTGATATATTCTTGGCCATAAAGATTTCATGACCACTGATCTACACTATTTTAAAGTCATTGATATGATTCTGGGTTGCCAGAATACAACGCAAACACAGATTTTACTATGACATGCTTGCGTACATCATCACCCCTATAAAGCGAACCGGTTTTACGTGATTCATCGCATCACTCATGTGTAAATGTCATGGATGTTATCCCCGTTACTATTAACTCATTTATTTGATAGAAACAAGACGCTGATGAAACAAGTCGTGGAAATGTAATCAGCACCGTATATGATCGCTAGCATTCCAGATGTGTAGCATGCCATCATGTTAACTGAGATGGTCATAAACTCGTTCAAACAGAAGCCAAATGGTCTCACAGTCCCAGATGTAATTTTATCATTGATCCGAGGCCAACGTAATATTACTTCTGTAATTTCTTCTTTGCATCATCTTCTTCAAAGTTATTTATCTTCCGTCAACACGTTTATAATTTTTCTTCCCTGGCGATGTTTCCCCGACAGCGCTGATGTCCGAAGTACTCGTGTTTTGTTGATTAAATATCTCTCGAGACACAAAGTACTGAAGCATCTTTGAACAGAGACTCCCTCGCTATTCAATCACCAACAATTAGACTTCTTTGAAATTCTGACAACGAGGACACAAGATATACGAACCAATGAACACAAGGTAAGCCTACTCACCACCAACCACAAAGGAACATGTATTTTGCGCTCGACATTTGCGATCTAATGTGAGGTCTGCATTCACTCTGTTTCTTTTGTGGCCATTCATAGTTAAAGGAGATCGTATATCGGAATATTCCTTGTGACCATTAGCTTCTTTGCCCAGTCAAGTTCACAATAACTCCCAGAGATTTAACAGAGTTACTAGCATGCATTCCACTGGAGGCGATCATTCGGACGTCCCAATGGCTGGGGAGCCATTCCTGTGTCTTCTAGACACTTGCTCGGAATGTTTGTAAGGAATTGATGTTGCCCTAAGGTTCCTCAGAGTTCAAGCCTTGAATTTCATTAGTTCACATTAATTTGTTTATCTGGATATTGGGCATCCTCATTAATTAGCTCCGAAAGAACCATTACCCACGACAACTTACTCTGGAAGATAACGCTGTAGAAACAAGTTTTGGAATGTAACCAAACGACCCTCTATGATCACAATCGGTCCTTGTGTTACCAAGCAGAAACCTGAAGATGGTGTTGCTGGCCGGAATGAGGTCGTAAACTCGATTCGAACTGAAGCAAGCGAACGAAGCAAAGTGAGGATAAATCAATTATTTATGTATCACTTTTGTATCATTTATTTTCTTTCTTATAGAATTCGAGTTTGAGATTTTATATAGTTTTCTATACAAACACACATAATTTTGCTTCAATTCTAAAGTAAGAGATTGTCGCCCAAGACACTTTTATTTTAATTTTCATTTCTGGATGTTGATTTTATTCAGAATTATCGTAACCAAATGCAAGGTAACATCTTAATTAATTAATCATTCATTCTCACTCGCTAAAGAGGCCGATTTTAAGAGATGAAAGAGAGTTGGAACTCTACGGAATTAAACATTTGCTTTTTAATGCAGCGTTTTAATATCCTAAAGAGTTGTAAATTAATTGCCATGATATTGACTTAAAGGATGTACAGAAATCGTATTTGCATTAACTTCCATATTTGTACCACTATTCTCTTAATATTACATTTTAATCTATTTTATAACTCCATACTACATCTACACATTCCGCTGTAGACGTACTAAAATAATATAGTTATATCACAGAATAAAATATTCATTAGTATCGTATTTAGGAAAACATGTTACTATTGATTTTTTGTTACTTGAATTTAGTAAATAATTAACTATTCAGTGATTCAATCAGATATTCCGTAGAGGTGAAAATCAAAGTTTATTATTTACCGAATCAGTATTTCTGGGGCCAGGGCCATTATAGAGGATCACCAAAGATCTAATTAGAAGACGATAGTGTTGAGGATGTGATGAATAATGCTAGAGAGAAAGAAAATATAGAGGGATGGAGAGACTCCCCCACAAAATAGAAAGCTGTCCTCACTACAAATTCGTCATAGGTTGTCCTGCTCAAAGATACTCAAAGATTGAAAACAGTTAAGACTTTTCTTTTGGAAACTCGTTGCCACTATAGAGCAGTTTGCGGAGATTCAGCATTACCCTACGAACGCCCGAAAGTCTTTCGTGAACTCCCTCGTATTCGGACCACTATCGAACCCCCGCTGGAACCATTCCTGGGGGAGCATGCATGGTTAGAACCACACATTCCGCTGCGAGCAGTCGCACAGTACGGAGCTCCGCGCTCAGCGCTGCGCCTCGTCTCGTAATAGTGTTCTGTGCCAGTGTAAGATAAAGTGCTACAATAATAGTGTTCATCAGCACTTCTAACTGTGGGCGCTAATATTGCCAGCAATTAGTGCAACATTTTCATCAGACAACGCTGGCATACGCCAGTGTATCGCAGATGCCCTCGCCCAGGTCTACCCGGCCGAGGGCGAAATGGAGGTCGGTTTCCCAGAAGGCGACGTCCGTGAAACATCACTGCAACGTATTCCAGATCATCTACTACAACATCAACTAGATCAACAGTTACATCAACCCCCATCACACCAGCCTCACATGCTAAGTGGACCAACCGCACCTCCACTTACCGACCAGCAACGCATCGTTGGCAGCCAGGAGGCCGCCTCAACAGACCTCAGCACGATGTCGCAACCTTCATCATCAGTCGTCAACACCAAAAAGAGGTCAGTCAGTGACAGTGAAATCCCCATCGAAACAAAAAAGAAAAGTGTAACCTCGAGTAACTCTAACGAGAACTCTAATCAATCCAGTGCTCTAGAATACAATGTCCCCGTCGGGAACAGATTCGGAGAACTCGCTAATATAAATCCCAACCCTGAAGATAATCGGTTCGATTATTTAAATGTCAATACTGACGATCACTCTTCGCAACCAGCCAAAATTCCTCCAATCTTTGTGGCAGACGTAACCAGTGTTCGCGATCTTATAATCGAACTTAAATCTAACGTCACCAATAACTTCATCACAGACGTGAAAAATAACAAAGTTAAGATCAATGCCAATAACCCCACGGACTTCCGTAAAATAATCAAATATCTCATACATACCCATCGTAAATTTCATTCATTCAAAGATCCATCAAACAAAAAATTTTCTGTCGTATTCAAAAACATCGAACAATCAATAACAGAACCGGAAATTTTGAATGACCTACAGCAACGCTTCACTTCAATAATCAGAGTCACCAGACTTCAAAAAGATGGCCTTCCAATCCCAGTAGTCGCCGCGGAATTCAACGGTTCTGAACCAATAGAAACTATATTAACCATACATCAAATTTGCAATCATCGTGTTAGAACCGAAAGACGCAAAAAGCATAAAGGCCCCCTCCAATGCCAAAGATGCCTTGACTACGGTCATACCAAAAACAATTGTAACCACTCCATCACGTGTGCATTCTGTGCCGGGAACCATTACTCTGTGCTCTGCCCTAAGAAGAACGAATCTCCGGTGTGTGCGAACTGCAACGGAAATCACAAGGCCGACATTAGAAACACGAACTGCACCTACTACAAAGAGATCTTAGATAGGAAAAGTACCTCTAAAAATAAAAATAATGAAAATCCACCAAACTCCAATGCTACTCCTCCCCTCCAAAATCAATCAAGAGCCCATTTCCCACCACTGCCGCAATCCCAGCCTATTCAAAACTTCACCCATATTTCAAACATGAACAAACCACCTCCTAGCACATCGCAAAACACCCAAAATTCCAATAACCACACGGCCCATTCCAATAATATCCAATCCAATCACCCAATAATCACCACTATAATTAACTCCATCACCTCCTGCATTATTAATTTCATCAACTCTCTAATCCCATCTATAATTAGTACTATTCAGAACTCTGTGGCCGAATATCTAACCAACAATGGCAAATAAATCCCAAAACAATGTAACCATTCTAAATTGGAATGCAAACTCAATCACAAACAAAAAAACTGAATTCGTACATTTCCTTCATCACTACAACGTAGATGTAGCTTGTATCACCGAAACGCACTTGAGCAGAAAAAATAAATTATATATTCCCAATTACAATGTTTATAGAACTGACAGAACCGAAACCAAAGGCGGCGGTGTACTCATCGCGATCAAATCTACTCACACGCATAACCAGGTAACTCTTCCGGACACACCAGGCTTAGAAACTATAGCAGTCTCAATAATAATCAACAATAACTCTTTGAAGATCATAGCTGCATACAAACCTCCCTCGACAAAAATAATAAATACAAACCTCCAAAATCTATTTAACCTCAATGATAAAGTTGTGCTATTAGGTGACCTTAATGCCAAACACAGTAACTGGGGATGCCGATCCAACAACCAAGATGGTAAAACACTAGCCCAATTAGTAAACAATGCCAATATTAAAATTCTCTCCCCGAGTGAACCTACTCACTACCCACAAGACCGTTCGCGCAAACCAGACATCCTCGACATTGGTCTAACCAACACAAACCTTAACTTCCATTTATCGGTAATATTCGAACTTGACTCTGACCATATACCAGTCTTACTTACTTCGCAGCAAATGTCACCTCAACATGCCCCTGTATCTAAACCGAACTCACTAAAAATTAACTGGAGGAAGTTCACCGAAACAATAAAAAGTACAGTACCCAAAATAAAAATACTAAATACTCCCCTTGAAATAGATCAATCCGTTAATTTTCTAACTGACCTCATCAACACAACCATCCAAAATTCTCAGTTGACTACCACTCCGAATACAGCCTTCAAACCCTACAATAAATTACCCTCAGGCATTTTAAACGCAATAACTGTAAAGAATAAGACTAAAAGACTCTGGGCTCAGCTAAGAACACGAGAATTAAAGAGAGAACTCAACCTAATCTCCAACGTGGTCAAACGACTTATCAGAAATCATAACAGCGAACAATATCATAAACTCATACAATCACTCAACACCAGTAATAACACATTATGGCAATTCACTAAAAAAATTCTCAAGAAAAAAAACACGGTCCCTCCTTTAAACACAACGACAGGCAAGGCCTTATCCTCACTTCAGAAGGCAGAAGTGCTCGCCACGCATTTCGAAACCACATTCTGTGAGAACACGAACGCCCACCCGCAACATAATAATATTCTACAAGCTACAAAATTAAACTTCTTCGGTCCGTATCAGAGAATAAATTTCTCATCGCCCATTGAAATTTCTAAAATCATAAAAAATCTTCCTAACAAAAAAGCCCCAGGTCACGACAAAATAAACAATTTGGCATTAAAAAAACTACCACCAACGGCAATTGCGTACTTAAATAACATATTCAATTCTTGTTTCAGAATCGGATATTTCCCCCATAAATGGAAACACGCAATCATCATCCCCATAGCAAAGCCAAACAAAACCCCATCAAACCCCGAGAGTTACCGCCCAATCAGTTTATTAACAACCCTTTCCAAAATATTCGAGAAAATCATATTGCGAAGACTGAAAAACCACATATATTCAACCAATGCTATCCCCAAGGTACAGTTTGGATTTACAGATAGAATCTCAACGCAACACCAGCTATTAAGAATTTCAGAGTACATTTATTCCGCTTTTCAAAAAAAACACCACTCCATAGCTCTATTTATTGATATTACACAAGCTTTCGACCGAACTTGGCACCAAGCTCTTCTATATAAACTTATCCAAATAGGCGCTCCACAATACTTAAAATCAATAATAATAAATTTCTTAAGCAATAGAACTTTCTCAGTCAATGTTAACAACCATTTATCCAACCCAAGAACAATAAACGCTGGACTTCCCCAAGGCTCTCCGTTATCACCCACCCTATTCAACCTCTATGTCGCTGACCTTCCCACACTTAATAAAATTACTATTGCTCAATTTGCCGACGACACAGCCATTTTTGCCTCCGGTACAACCCTCACTGAGTTAAGAACCCACTTACAACTTTATTTAAATATGATAGACAGCTGGGCCGCTAAATTTAAAATTCAACTAAATCCTAACAAAACCGCTGCAAAAATATTTACTTTAAGACCCCACTCTCCCCCACTTCCTCTCACTCTAAATAACAAAACAATAGAATGGTACCCCTCCAATAAACCTGTAAAATATTTAGGCTTGTATCTTGATACCAAGCTAACTTGGGGAAAACATATAAATGCCAAAGTGACCCAAGCTAAAATAAAACTTGCACAACTACGACCACTAATTTACAGAAACAGCTCAATACAATATAAATCAGCCATAGCAATTTACAAGGCAATTTTAAGACCATTAATGTTGTACGCCAGCCCAATTTGGATCAATTCTGCTAAAACTAACATCCATAAACTACAAGTCCTGCAAAATAAGTTCTTAAGAATAGTTGCTCATGCCCCATGGTATATAACCAACAATCAACTCCACAACGAATTTAATTTGGAACCCATTGAACAATACATCACTTATCTGGCCACCAACTTCTATCATAACCTATCTCAAATCCCAGCACTATCACCATTCAAACTAGCCAAAAACCCCAATTACCAAACACGAATCAGAAACAAATACCCATATCACATATTCCTAAAAAAATTTGCAGATTTAGATCCGGACTGAGGACCCGAAAAGGGATTTCCTCCCCCTTGTAATAGTATGTAAGATTATATTTAAGGTTAGCACGTAAGTCTGTAAATACATATGTATAGTTATTTTTACTGATCTATGTAAATTCTTCAAAAATTAATAAATTAAAAAAAAAAAAAAAAAAAAGAACCACACATCGCCGTGTTGTGACGTAAGTGCGATGCGGCTTGGAGTGCGTCTGCTGCTGCTGTTACCGCTGCGGTCGGCCCACCCCTTGAGGGCGCTGGTCGCCGTGGAGAGAGCGGTCGCCGGCCGCCCGCCACGCCCCCTCCACGCCCCCGCCCCAACCACCGCTTCCACGAAACGTCAACTTGGAAATTAAGAGGCCCTAAATCCAGGCGCGGTGCCGCACAAAGGCCTTCCGCCACGCCCCCCCCCTTCCCTTCCCACCTCACCCCACTGCACTCTCCCCACCCTCTTCACCCCCACAACCCATGTTTCCAACCTCCCACTCCGGGTTGCCCGCCGGCTTCGTGGGGCTTCTTCTGGAGCACGGGATCTCAGTTTTACCGCGCAAACGCTCGTACTTCCGGGGGGGGGGGAGAGGTATCTCGGAAAAAACGAAATATGGGTTAATAAATTGATAACAATCCCTATGCATCTTGCACAAATTAGATAAAAGCTGGAAAACAGATTTTGATGTGCACATTGAATTATTGTGAATTATAAGTTCAAGTGTTGATATAGTTTCTCTTCATAATCAACAAGATCGACGTCTTCATATAATTATTATAAATCTGTTATTTTAATATAATTCTTTTTGTTGATACTAAATCTTTTAATAAACTAAAATTAGCATGAGACTTTCAACACACAATTTTTAAAATACAATATAATTCGACATCGATTGCCGAGAGCTATCCAAGTTTCGAAAATACAAGAACAACATTGTTTCAAATAAAACGTATAAAATAGCAGTTACATTTGTATTTGTAAATATTTAATAATGAGGCGTAATAAAACTAAAAATACAACGAATGGTTTTCTGGAATTATTAATAATTATTGTAAGACGTCATTAACACCTGAAATTGTGCGTGGATGATATTTTTGGTATCCGTAAATATTGTTTGGGAATAATGTGAATAAAGAGAATAACACTCCTCCAGCTCGAGAAGGTTTGCTTGCAATGTTGTATGTCAGAAGACAAGCGTACAAGTATGTCCGCCGCACGCTCTTGTTTCCCTCTGGCCACGTCTCCCAGCAGGAAGCCCAATTGGCCTCAGAGCATGTGGTGGCCCGTTTGCGCCCCACCCGCACACTGCGAACTCTGCACTGCCGCCCCCACGCCCTCCGCCGCTCGCCACCCCGCACGCCCGCTTCGCGGTCGGAGCCTCAAAGACTCGCAACCTACCTGCGGGCGCCGCAAATACTGCTATCTGGCGCCGTCTCCCCCCTTTCCCCCTCTCCCACTTCTCAGCCCACGCCCTCGCTCTTGCTACCCCCGCTGTCCATACACGCGCTCACGCCTGCCCTCTCTTAGGGCACGTCTAGACACGACGGGTCACCGGGTTTGAACGCTCCTTGGAGGTTAGAATTGGAAGAAAAAACCCACAAACAAGCAGAAATCATTAATGACGAGAAAAATAATGTTTATGCGAAATAAAAATCGTAAGAAAGCTTCATAAATGACCACAACTACTGCATTTGTAGGAAATGTTACGAAATTGGATAATTAAATTCGAAACATTTTTATGATAATGCGTTTTCAATTCTGTTTTAATAATGAATTGTAGGGATTTACATTACTATTAGGCTTACTATGTGCCACAACGGCCGACAAAGCAG